>VZTV01100606.1:0-35544 GCA_013400875.1 Anhinga rufa
CCTACCATTGTGGGATTCTGTGATCTTTGCCACTGTCCAGAGGTATAGAAAGCTTTAAGAAAACTTCTGCAATTTGTATTTCCCTTGAGATATAAAATAAATGACAAGAGAACAGGAGTAAATTAAATTTAAAGTGAAATTTAAATGTGAAAGAAATCCAATATGTTAGTGTCTAGGCAAATTTTATTCTGTGCCTTTAATGATGCCAGGCAACACTGGTACAGTTACAGCTATCTATCGCTATGCTATTGGCTTAAACAAGAATTTTAAACATGAGATTTTCTTCCACATATTCTCTTTTTTCTATGATATTCTGCTGAAGCAGAATCTGAAATGCGATTCTGGCTCTTTTTCCTGTATCCATGTGTATTCGTCATATATTTAGTTTTGTTAACTGTAACTTTAGATCTGAAAAGAAATTGGTTGAGGAGAGCTTTTAAGGGGTTGCAGCATTACTTTAATTCTGTTTCTCTTGCTAAAAAAACTTGAATATACCTTAATAATTTTGAAATATATGTAAATGTAAAACCAGATGTAGCAATGTGATATTTCAACTATTGTGAACATACAGAATACAGCTAGAAACACTGACTCATTATCTCTCTGTCCTCCTAAGCTCTTTATCTATTTAGCACTTTAATCTGCTGTTAATGATCAGAAACAATATTTTCCTTGGAATTATCTCTTAGCTTGAGTACCTGGGGAGCACCAAGCAATACGTGGCACCTAACTTGTCATTGCATTTTGGAACTGAAAGGAGTACTATGAACCCATTAGCATGGGATTGTTTTTCTGGAGGAATACACTTGCCAACAAGAGACGCAACTTCAGGAGGTTACTGGGGTCATATATCAGTGTGCAGGTTTCTCTTCGACATAATTACCTCACTTGCCCTGGTGCAAGAGTCGACTTACTTGCCAGTATTTTGGCCATATCTGTTTTTTCCTACTTATTGAGGAAAGGTGTAGTAATGGCAGATGCCACCCACGGAAGGGTGGGGGGTGGAAAATTAAAAATGCCTGCTTAGCTGAGAACTACACTAAACATTTACTTTTAGAGGGGAAATGTGCTGAATTTGCATTAATTTGACAAACTATGATGATAACTATATAATTATTTCAGTTTTTCAATAATTTCTTTGCATGTTACTATCTGAATAACTGACATGAGTTTAATAGCTAACTTCATGGTCAGCATTTTTGTTCAACTTTGTCCTAATTTAAGGACACTGGGTCAAAAACATGGTGATAAAGGATTATTAATGTCACATGATTTTTTTCCTAAGAAGGCTGTAATTATAGTGCTTTTTATTATAAGAACTCCTTCAAGCTGCTTAACACTGAATGGCATTAGTTCCCTTGCCCTTGATATGGCAGTAATTGCCTTGCAATTGTGTTGATGAAGGAAACGTTGGTTTATTACAAAATCTGACTATATAATTACATTTGAAGAAAAATACTCTTTGGCTGGTTTAAAATTTTGTAGGGATAAAAGTACTTCACATTCTTCTAATTGGTTATACTCTACTTATATTTAACATTCAAATGACTTACAGGTTTTTGTACTGTGCTCCTTGAATCTTGCAGACTAGGAGATTGAAAACTAAACCTTTTTAATTTTTTTTTCTTCTTTAAGAAAGTGTGTTATAATTAATTCTTAATTTAGGCATTAATAAAAAAAAGGAAAAAAGAATTTTGGGGTCTTTTTAAAGTTGAGGTTATTTCTTACTGGTATGCTGTATAGTTCAAGCCTTTGACCTGTTGGACAATTTGATGAAATGCTCAGTCTGTGCCATGAAACTACAAGATACACTCAAAAAATATGAAGTGCTAAGCAGGCACTTGGGGATAAATATAATCCAGCGTGACTGAGAGGAGCTGCTTCTTATCAGCTGGGAATGTATTGGGAGCCCAGATGCGATAAAGGTAGAGGCCCAGTGACACCGAGGTTGTCGTGTCACCGTAGCCATGGTGGCGGGAGTGGTGGGGGCAAGTTTTATCCTTTCCCCTGACTTTTTCCCCAGTAATGCTGAGTCTGCAGCATCTCTGCTTCAGCTTTGGTGCTTTCCTTCTTTTTTTCCCCTGGTGTAATACAGTCTCATGAGTGCTGGCAAGGAAATAAGGATTTATGGACTTGCTGGAGAGGGTTGTGGGGCCTCTGATCCTCCCCTGCTGCCCCTTTTCCCTTCCAGTCTCCTGTTAATCGGTACTGGGGCACGTAGCTGGTCACCTTGGTTCACCGACAGTGCTGTAATTAGGAACAGGAACTTCAAGTGCAGGAGTTTAGTATTGGAGTTAATTTTTTTTTAATGCTGTAAGGATTAAGTATGAAAATGACTCTGCATTGCAGGCTCAAACATCAAAGTTTAAACAGTATGATAATGAGAGTTTTAACAAGGAGCCTTCAGGTGCAGCCTTAATACTGGAGCTGTACATGCACCATATATATGCACCTACATAAAGGGGGGGGTATTCTAACACGCGTTCTTCCTATAGTTAGTGAGCAGAGAACTGAGAGTTGATATGGAATGATGGGCTGTTTACATTTTTGTACCTAATAAATTTTTGTGGGTCTAAAATGAATGAAGTTTTGGTGCTTTGTTACATGTGTATTTTCGAGGCATTTGTGAGACAATAAAAACTTGCTTACCCAAGAGGAATCAATCAATCTGGTTTTTTGACAGTATCAATACTGATTTGTCACTTCAAACTTTTTATTTCTTTTTACCTAGATTTTTAACTTGAAATTATTTAAAACAGTTTGTAATTCCATACCTTTACATCTTATATGCAGTCTCTTAAAAGGAATTTCAGAGCAGTGTAAGTACTTCCAACTGGAGTGCTTTTTCAAGTTGTTTCATCTTCTCTAGGAATACAAAAATATGAGGCTGAGTTTAATAATACCTTAACATTTAAATTTAAATTGCTGTTGATCCTATCTTTTTTCCCAAGAAGTTTATTATTTGCTATTATGTTGTCTACTCACAATAATGAGCAGTGATGATGATCTCTACAGGTCTGTCAATCTAGAGGTTCTAGTTAAGCAGTATTAGTTTTTGTTACTGTGATTTGCATAAAATATGCTGACTTTATTAAAATCGGAATACCTGAGATAAATGTTGCATGATGGACCGAGCTGGTTTTATTAAAAAGGCAACATTCAAACTCCTTTTCCTCTCTTAATATGTTAGCGTATCGGGGATTGCTGTGTGAATTCATTAGCTGGTATCTGCTCTGTGTTTAAGGTTCTCCCCATCAAACATCTGCTTTTGTTTCACCTCTCCTAATTTCCTTTCCATATACTCCTATGACTTAATTTTCTTGAATTTCCAGTAATCTTTCAATCCCCACCTCCCCGTGCCTGCTGCTGTGTGACTCCTGAAAGTTTCGTTTGGAGAAATCAAGTAGCCAGACCTGTCATCTCAATGTACAGGGGTGAATTGTTTTCCCCTCTTCTCTCTACCTGTGTGTCAGATGCTATCTTTTCCTCTAAAGGAGCTTTGTTCGTCAAAATGTGAACAAACCTAATATTTTTTGCCTCTTCTCTCTAGCTGGCCTGTGGACAGTCTTCACGCTAGGTGGGGTGGGGAGTAAACCAACGCCACAGCTGGAGCAGTGCTCCCCTCTCGCTAACCAGAGTCTACTGCTTCTGCTGGTCTTGGCTAATCTGACAGATGCTCCAGATACACCGAATCCCTACAGGCAAGCTATTATGTCCTTCAAGAACACACAAGGTTTGTATCTGTTCTTACTTCTAAGCATGAACTGATGAAAATGAAGTGTTAAGCTGCTGCGACTACTTAGAGGTTCTCTTTCCCAAATTTGTTTTCCCTCCAGCCAGCCTGTGAAAGGGCAGTAATAGTATATGTTCTTCTGGGAATTTTGAGATGGAGTTCCTCAGCTACTGGAACTTAATTGAAGGGGCACTGAATTTGAAATTGAAGGATACTCCCTCCTCCAGACTTGAGAAATTTTAGAAAGCTTCATAATTTCATAAAATATAAATAAAACTGACTTATAAGTAGGTCGGCTATCCAAGAGTCTGCAGGAGTCCCCTAAAACTTTATAGCTGGGAAATTCTGTGTAGCTGGAGTTGTGTTCCTTAGAGCTAAGAGAAGTAATTAAATTGCTAACTGGATTGATTTGCTAACTGTATTCTTGTATTGCAAATATGAGGAGAAACTGGTTAATGTAAACACTTTCATGAGACTTGTATATATGGAAAGTTTCAGAGCTGTTTTAGTGCTTGCCTGGTTTTTGAGAAGGCTGGTTCCAGTCCATATGGTGGGTAACTGCATGGGACACAGTCATGCCCTAACACAGCTTGGACTCTCTAGATAGCTCAGCTTGTAGGCACCGTGCTTCTTTTCATATATATTTTATCTAAACTGAAATCTCTTCAAGTTTTAGCCATGGTTTTTACCTTTCTTTGGCTTTATGCGGGTTGACAGGATGCACAGAGCTACTCAGCACAGCTCAGGTGCTGCATGATAACCTGCAAAGCCACAGCAATACCTCTGACTTACTGACTTCATTAGGGGGGAGTTTTTATATTCCTTTAACCATGAAGTTTTTAGCAGGTTGAGCTCAAAATTCATTCACCTTTACCTAGGAAACTTTTTTGGGTTATGAGGATGGAGAACTGTTCTCATAAGAAAAATTCTTAGTCCTAATGTGCCCCTTTGATTTATTGGATACTGTTCACAGGCAACTGAGATCAAAATCTTGATAGGGTTTTTGTTTTGTTCTGTTTTTTAAATGGCGAACTTTTATGAATGTTTTATTTTGTTTGACTTTGTTTCATGTCATCAGTAGCTAGTAGAATATTTCATTGAAAACTGTTATACATATATCGTTATAAAATTTTAAAAGAACTTTATGTCAAAAGTAGCATGAAAAGCCATATTTTCTCTAGATGTGTACGTTTGTAGAATGACTTATTGTTTCCCATAAACTTGTTTCCACGAGCAATGCTCATATAACTGAGCTTAAATTAGATTCCTGTGAACATTCTGAGGGGTTGGCAAGAGGAGAATGATATGAAAAAGAAAGGCTGGTTACTGTCATAACGATCTATAGTATGTGACTATAAAATGAAAACTGGCTTTTTTGTTGAAGTAATTTATGTAATTTAATTGGGACAAAACTAATAAAATTCAGGATAGTTTTCTTTATTCTGCATGGCCTAGAATAGTTTAATGTTTCTGTTGGTCAGCTTAATGTTCTGTAGAACAATACAGAACATGCTGTTGCTGCTGGTAAGTAGTTATTAGAGTTTTTTTACACTTTTAAAAATATCTTTTAATAAAACCAATAATGAAATGTTCTATCAGTGGCACAGTTTAAACATCCACTGAAGTGAAACTTGTAAGTCAATGGATGCTCCTCAGCCAATGAACGGTGGCATCAAGTTGCTGCTTAATAGACCACATTGAATTGATCTGATTTTGCTGTCTACATCCAAATTTTCCCTAGCAAAGAGAAACGCTTGCCTAAAGCATAACGTTTTTAAACCATTCGGTCCGTAATCATGCTCAGTGATTGAAGGGAGCGCGGGGGCAGAAACAGTAGTCCAGAAAAGTCAGGCTTTGGACTCTGCCTGTTGGTACGTCGTCTTGGGGAGAGGCAGGGTTTCCATTGCCGATGGGCTGCGTCTCACATTTGTGTGTGCGGCAGTGCCTCCCGACTCCCACAGACCCAAGAAGTGTTTGCTCCAGTGCCTCCTGCTGAGTTCAGCTGAATGGCTGGAGCCGTCGCCCCTTGCCCAGCCCAACAGAAGCAGTGACTCCCCAGCACGCCGTCTCCACCGGGCCCCTAGAAACCCGGTGGGAGCCAGGGCTCCTGTGGGGCTCCTGCAGGTCTTCCAAGCACTTTATCCTTCCAAAGAGGGTGGAGATGTTGGTCAAGATAAGTGACAACTACCACATTCTCCCATACTGAAAGCAAACTGGAAACTTTGTGAAGAATATGGGCTACAAAGAAAGGGGAAAGCAAGACACCCGCTTCTCAGTGCATGTAGGGAGTGTTTGTGTGATCAGTCCCTGCCAGTATAGAGGAGAGTGAAAAAGTTTGGTAGGAAACCACGGGAGTACTCATTTAAGAGCCAAATTTGTGTTGGCTCATGGTTGCTGCCCATGGGCACATGTATGGTGACACTGTTTGCACCGTTTTCTGTGGTGATGCATTCTATAATATCTGAGAAATCTTTTGGGATTTGAGGAAAAAAAGAAGATTTGGATGAAGTGCAATAGTTGCTGCCTAGGATGCAGGCCATTGCAATACCACTTGCTTGTAAAATGACTTGTAAAAAAGCAGGGTTTGAAATTTGCATTGGTTGGGTTTTTTTGTTTTTTCCTTCTGAGTCTTTGCTTTCTCTTCTTAAAAATCCCTTCTGTCCAAAGTCACTGTGCGGTAGTAGTAGTATTGTCACGCTGTTTTATACAGCAAAGTTTTCCTAAGTTAATGCATTTTTAATAAATGATAAACAATTTGAAATCTGTAGCCTGTTATTGTGGGAACAAATGAATTGTAGTTAAATTCTTCAACTTTGGACATCTTGTTTATAGTAATGTGGAAATTTTGAAGTCCAGACCTTTAGTACACTTGAGTATCCAAACTGCTATTGTCCTCAGAATATCCTCTTGCCATGAAATTGCTGTTATTTTTCCATATGCATAGCTTGTTTTTGTGCTCAGAAAAGATAGCCTTTGTATTCAGTTGCCAGGATGCTGAAATGGATTGGCTCAAAAAGGCAGACTCGTCCTACTTCATGTATCATCGCAGAAGATGCATGCTTTGAATGGATGTTTCTGAACAGAGCTGGACAGAAAAATACTTTATACAAATTTCTGTGAAGGTTTTTGAGAGTTGAGAAATGTCCTTGCTCTGCACCGGAACAAAACCTTGCACTCTCAAAGGTTTTTTGTAAAGAAACCAAAGGCAAAAGCTCTGACTTGGGGAGATCTGGAGGCTGAGTAAGGACATGAATCTGGCTTTCTGACATGAATATGAGTGCACTGACTCTCACACTTGCTTTTTCCATTTCCACTGGAAATTCCTAGATGTTAGAGATCTGTCCTGATGGACGTTTTTGTTGAAACTGGTAAAGCTTCCTGTGACAAGGTTCTGTGAACAGAAATCTGTTTTATTCTCACTTCCAGCTCTGGCACAGATTATACTGTGAACATGAGCAAACTGCTGTTACTTTGAGGGCTGTTAGACTATATGATGTGGTGTTTTAAATCACTTTAATTAACCCACCAAACTCTCCCCACCACACATGCACCTTTCAAGTCCTGACAACACCTATGTTTCACTGAAAATATACTGATAGTCTTGACCTACGCGCATCTGCCCTTCTTGCCAAGAAATGGGTAGGAGATACTCCACTTTGATGCCAGTGCGCTAAACCTGGAAGTTTGGGGTGCAGGGTTTGGAAACACATGAATCATCAGTACATCGGTTCCAGAGAAGACACTGTAGCTGCCCTCCTTGCAGCAGCTCTTGGGATTGCCTTCCTTTCTAACAGTGGAAGCCGTTCAGATGAACAGAATAGCATTACAAAAGATAATGAGCGTCTTGTGCAGATGCAGGAGTTTTACTGGAGCTTGTGTGGGAGCTTTTCAGCACAACTGAAGCTTCGTGAAATCCTATTAAGGTTTATGACCATCGGTAATAAGAATCATGCATGATTTTTGTTTCCTCTTTACTGTGGTCTCTGTATAAAATATTTCACTGAGAGATTTTATGAAGTTAACAAATTGCTGGATGGTAAATGTATTTGTTAAAGATTGTTTTTTTGATTTCTTTATTTCAGATAGCACTGCTTTTTCATCATCAAATCCACACGCTTTCCAGATTAATTTTAACAGTTTATACACAGCTTTGTGTGAGCAGCAGAGATCCGATCAAGCGACTCTTCTTTTATACATGCTTCTGCATCAAAACAGCAACGTACGGACATATGTGTTGGCACGAACGGACATCGAAAATCTTGTAAGTATTGCTCTACTTGCCTTATACTCATCACGAGGGGTTGGTCCTGGAAGCTTGGGTGTCGCCAGCTGCCAGTGTCCCCCGTTCTGCAGTGGGGACAAGAGGTTCTAGCTCACTTATTCACCAGTTCTGGCTCACTTTATTCACTTCTATTTTGTCATCTCAGGAGTATGATGCTGAACATGTCACTGCAGTAAAAGACAGTACTGATAAGGCTATTGGGCTGTCTTTGATTCCCTCTTTCTCAGTGCCGCTGTCTGATCCAGGTCAAACCTGCTGACCTCTTGGCATGGTGTAAAGAAACTGGTAGCAGATACCATTCTATTTGTTACTTTATTTTTCTTTTTTAGATATTCATGCCAAAAAGTTATGCAAGCTTACTGTGTGTGTACAGGGATAATAGTTAACAGAATGGGTTGTAACTTGGCTAATATGCCAAATGTCTTACAGGGTTGACCTGAGGCTGAAACTCCTGGAGGAGCAGCTGACGGATTGTATAGAAATGCAACTGTAGTGACTTTTTAGCTCCTTTAAATAGGATTGTGGTTAATAGCCAATATAACAGACACCTGGTACAGTTTTTGTAGGTTATAAATTACCTTATGCTCCCCACTATGTTTAGTCATGTCACAAACTACTTGAACAAATCTTACTTATTAAACAGCATTCCTTCAATAAGGTAATGGCTGTCTAGGGGAATTGGTAATGGAATAGAGATCCCTTTCCATTTTAATATTTGAAATTGTGCCAGATAATTAGATCCCTTGCCTGCTTGATGGCAGATATGGAATGAGTTTGGTTGCAGTCCAAGTTCTAGCAGATGTATTGCTAAAGTCATAGTTGATAGATGCCACTGTTGGCAAACTCGGGTGAGGTGGTTGAGATGGATTTGATTCAAGACTGAACTCCTGTTTAGTCTGATGCAGATTATCTAGGTGAGGGCTGAGTCATTTTGCATGAATTCTGTGAACAAATGGTCATATTTAATTTTCTGGGTTGTTGGTATGTGATACGACAAGTTTCACAGCTGCTAACCATATTGATTTACTTTAGAGAAATAAAGGTAGTTAGGTATGGGCATTGTTTTATAATTATGATGCCTGATATATTCTAAAACTTCCAATAAAAGCATGAGGTGTGTGTGTGAAAACAACTCCAGATGCAGGTACTCAGTTGCTCTGCAGTGTGGGATATTTTCATATATTATCACCTATCTTTCCTCCCCCTCAAAAAAAACCAAAAAACAAAAAACCAAACCAAACCAACAAACAAAAAAAACACACGCCCAAAAAACACCAGGCAACCAAACCAAAGACCCATGAACCAGAAAATAATGGAGATAATCAGGAGCACTAAACACTTTGTGGGGAAAGCTGAGAAAACTGAGAAAAGCACCAATGAAAAGTCAACAGCATGTTTGATTTATTTTTTTTAATATCAAAATTTGTAATGGTCTGCCCTCACTTTACTTTTCATGCATACTGTTGCTTTTTGTGGGCATTACTGGCACATTACTGACATCTTTGTCCAATCCTCTTGTTTTTAGCTGGCTGGTAGGTAAGGATGAGCAGCGGCCAACTGAGAAGAACAGTTTAAATTGCTTAGTAACGCAGGCTGAGCCAGACACAGAAAGGATTGGGGGTGGGGGTGTTACTGGACAAAGAAATCACAGTCTCCTAATTACAACCCTGTGGTGAAAAAGGCTAATTTAATTCAGTCTTGGGCTTGTAAACGAGACGAAGGGGCAGGAGGAACAGAGCTGGTTGTTTCCTTCCCTATATGGCAACTGCAAGAGTGGTGCTAACATGCTGCATGCTATTCTGGTGGTGTACTACCATACTTCATAAAATATTTACAGGGTATTGAAAAATGGAGAGACTGTAGAGAAGCTTTTTTTCTTTGCTTTAAAATTAACAATGAAACTGTGAGAGTCTTAGAAAGCTAACTTAGCTCAGTTGGTCGGAAAAGAGCTTGAGAAGCATCAGGATGCATACGTGCCTTCACAACGGGGAAGCCTTGAACAGAAAGGACTCTCCACTTGCAGAGGGGTGTGATAAGAGCTAAAGCTTGGAAGGCTGAATCCCACAACTTAGAGATATGGGAGCAAAACAGTTAAGGTAATTAATTCTGAAGCAAAACCAGTGCTCTCTGGATATCTTTGAATGAGGGTGGATGAGTTTTTGGAGGAATATGGCATAAGTTAGTGGCCTCTTCATACAGAGGCAGTTGGGTGAAGTAAAGAGTCTTTGCTATATGAGAGATCAGGTCAGCAGTCAGCTGAGTGCTCATGTTAAACTTTGAGGGGTTTTGCAGGTTGTTCCTGTTTCACTGCACTCAGTGGATCACATTTGCTGTGTTTTCCCCAATTTTAATACTTCACAGTTTTAGAGCCCAGGAAGCATCACTAGCAGATGTTCCGTGACATTTCCTAGGAGGTTTTGAAATGTGTCTTTGCTCTTTTGTAACTTCAGTTTAATTTGTAAATCGATTCAGTGTGGTTTTGTTAACTGCTGTAATAGATAATGATTCTGCTTGCTTCCTCATTTGCGTATGAATCTACCTCTGTCAGTTATATATAAATACCCTCATCTTCTGTTGTGCTTTATAATGCTTTATCATTAGTAAGGCAATGTGTCTTTTTTGCTCTTGCAATAACAGTCTGCTTCATAGAATGGAGTGGATGTTTGTGTGTCTTCCATAACTTACGGCATATCACTTTGTAGAATTTTATAAAATAATTGGGTTCAGTATCTGATGCTGTTAGGGATGTTCATATCTGGAATTTGGCTATCTTATTGAAATGACTTGAAGGATTCTCCAAGAACTGGTGGGACTGGTGAAATAGGGGGCAATCAGCAATTTTTTTCATCAGCATAGTGTTGTGGTCTGTGGACGGGAGAATGTTGACCCACCTTCTATTTGTAAGAGCAGTTAACACCCATATTGCAGGTAAAACTGCCAGTGAGATAGCTGCTTGTGAGAAATAAGCTATTTCTGTGGAATATGTTTGCTTTGGCTGCTGAGCTGTGCAGCGCTGCTCTATGCTGTACATTTTGTTGCTGCTCAACATGTCTGGACTGAAATAATGTATGTGATGATGTATTTATATTAACTGATGGTACAGCAATATTTTTTCCTGTGGTATAAATTTGGCTTAAGCAGGTTACTCATGTGGCTGTCTTGTATTTTGTTGTATACTAAAGGCAAGCTATTTTAAAACTCTTTGCTGGGGAAACTGTTCCTGACCTTGGACTGAATATAGCACCTGCAATTTTCAGTGTCTGTTTTTACCTGCCCCTTGTTTTGGGGATTAAAAGTAACTTTATAATGGTGGCTGTGTCCTGCCAGTTAAAAGCTGCTCCTGTTAGAGGAGTGTTAGTAATAGACTAGTAATGATAGTTTAATGAGTGTGAATAAAAGGGCCAGCAATACAAAAACAAGTGGTTATTGTCTTCTCAGTATGTGGCTGGACAATGCCAGCGCATAAGAAGATAGATATACAAATTCTAATATATGTGTGTAACATAAAAGTGTAGAAATGTGTTTTGGTTATATTTTCACATAATTAAAATTCTAATATAATCTTGTATCCTAACTCTTTTTTAAGTGGTGGCTTGTCAAATAGTTTTTGCTCTGAAAACAGTAATACTTGTCCTAAAGGTGTGTGTACCTCAGCAATCAGTATCCAAAGGAAGAAGTGTTCAGAGGAGAGGAGGAAGGGTTATAGAAATGGGATGAATTGGTTCAGATTTCAGCTGGAAATGGCAGGTAGAGAGAGTTAAGTTGCCATTTGCCTCCTTGAGTTCGGTCTGGTATGGAGGTGGAGAGAAGTCTGAAAGAGGAGTGGGAAGGAAAACATTGGCTGAGGGAGTGGAGATGGGAAGGGGTTTCGAAAGCTTTTGAGGCATGTTTGGGGCAGGAGACTGAATGCAGTGATCTGGAGAGCAATTCACTCCTCAGACTGAGAGTGATTTCAGTAGCTAGTATGAAATCTTAGTAAGAGTACTTTCACGTATCGGCTCATATGGAAATGTCTGTAATGTCTCAGTGTCAGAATCAAGGTACCCTTTTTTAATGTAGTTTGTAGCAATGCTTTTAGGACTTGGTGGGCTTAAGGAACCTGAATGCACTTTTTCAACTACCGTTTGGCCTAATGTTAGTTTGCATAGACAGGGGAGGTATCTTGGGCTGTTTTGAAGGAATACATGGGTATTTGGGAGTTGTCTTAAAAACTCAGAAGCTGTTCCACTGGTTACCTTCAGAAAGGCTTTTGTTCTCCCTACAAGGTCAAGTTGTAAATGCAATTCTTTGGTAGTATTACATTGCTTCCTGCCATATGCAGCTTATCATAATGCTTGGACTCAGAAATGACTTTAAGCTTATACAACACAAAGATAAGTGCAATATAAATATTAGAGATAGAAATAATTTGAACAGTGGACTAATGCCATGATGTTTGTCTCGCCTTTCCCCCATCCAAAGAAAAGGACTAATGTTTTTTTTTGCTTTATGCTAATATTCTAGGGAAATATTAGCAGGGATATTCTAGGGAAATCCTCTAGGGAATTCTAGGGAAAACCTCTCAAGACCTATATTCAAAAAAGACATCGACTCCAGTTTCAACTGGAGAGAGGGGTTTATGAAGGATCCTTTGAAATGGTAAAGGAAGGATGTTTGTGATGAGTAAATATTTTGTTGTGGTTTTGTCTTGACCCTGGCCAAAGCATGTCAAAAGGTTTTGTGGCCTGCAGCATTTAGATCAATCTCATTGGTTTTAATAGAAACTGTTGTGTGTTTTAATACGTTCCAAGTGTTTTGGGACTGGTTGATTGTCAAAGAACATTCTGGTAACTTCAGAGGCTTGTGAAGCACTTGGTGTCCTGGCCACTCACCAGAATAGGTTTCACATGATTCATCCTGCTGCACTCGGCTTGTTCTGAAAAACAGCAAGTCTTTAGGTGTCTAGAAGCTTCTTGGAATGAATTCTGCATCTCATCCACTATCTTGGAATTGAGAGTTTTCTCCAGATCTTTTATCCAGGGCATTTTGCGATTTAGGCCTACTTCTGCAGCCCAGGGAAGCCACGTTGTACTGAGCCAGTGAAAAGCTAATTTTCAGTTGGTAGAGGGACAATGTTTGCATCTGGATTAACTGTAGACTAGCATTCAGGTATGCTTGCTGTTGCAGTGAAATCTCATTTTCATTATTATTGCAAGACTTTGGCTTTAGCTGTTCATCCTGGTGGAAATGTTGCAAGACCTTGGGCTGAACTCTCATCGTAATGTCAGTTCTCTTTGGCTGCACATTATCTAGAATTGGCAAAACAGGCCTTTTCTAGTCTTAACCCAACCCAAACTGTTTTTTTCCTGGGATGATCTCCACACACCAAAATGGGATTTGAGTGTCACGTCTCAAAATGCCTCTGTGCACCTCAGCTGCAATAGGCTTGGCTTTATTTGATGAGGAAAGTCCTTTCAGACCAGGCTTGTGGTAGCACAAATGGTTAGAAACAATTGTTTTCCTGCTTGAACTGGTCAAAATCTTGTTTAACAATTTTCTTTTCCCATAGTCTAGAAGGAAAGCTTTTGGAGCCTATGGTAACTGGTATGGCTGGAAATCTCATTTATTAGGAATTGAAATTCCATGTCTGACCACAAGAAAGAATTTTGTTTAGACTGTCTTGTGGAGACAGAATGAAACAGATGGAAGGTGTTTGAACGCTGTACGTCACTATTTAGGGGTGGTTATTTCAAGAGGGAGGAATTGCTATGATACTGTTAAGGGCAGGGTGATACACGGGAGGTTTAGAGGCTTCTCTGTTTATTGTCTGAGGTATTTGAAGACTAAACTAATACACACGTTTTTCCTTCCCTAAAGGTTCTGCCAATTCTTGAAATTCTGTATCACGTTGAAGAAAGGAATTCACACCATGTTTACATGGCTCTTATAATTTTGCTGATCCTTACAGAGGATGATGGCTTCAACCGATCCATTCACGAAGTGGTGAGTTGTTGTTTTGGTAAATAATTCTTCAGCTCTAAAAATCATTTAAATATTTATTTTTATAAAGATACATCTGTATATGCGTTTCCTCTGCAGAGGCTGTGTGTGTTCATCCAAATTTGATGGCATGTACCTATTTCTTTCATAACCTGAAGGTGGAAGAGCCCTGAGTGGACAAACGCACTCCCTCTTGTAGCGGAGATGCTGCATATACCTCTTTTTCTGCCTTTTTTTGGTGTTTCCTGTTAAAAAGTAACGTAGCAATAGACAGCAGGCTGCCTCAAAGATGCTGAGTGTTTGTCATGGAAGTGGAGGGGCTAGAAAGAGAGAGAAAAACAGAAACCTTTTTTTTTTATTTCTCTTTAAAAACTTTGCTTAACCAGCTGAGAGGAGCTTTGAGTTGGAGTTTTATTTTCCAGACTGAATGTTACTTCCTTACTTGGCATTTCTTCTGTCTTTCTGCTGGATTAATATCTTATTTTATGTTGTCCATATATTATGATCAGAATTTTGACTAGTTTTGGTGGGCCTTGACCATCTGTGCTGGAGAATACCTTGGACAATTATGTTCTGGTTTCCTAGCTTGTAAAGCTATGATAATGCAGAAGATGTGTGCACTGATTTTATTTAATTTTTTGACTGGGACATGGCAACTCTCCTTTGGGGTTATGTGAAATTAATGAAATGTCGAAAGCTGGAAGCAGGTGTCAAGGTATCTAAACAGAACTCTTCTCCCAGGTGAATTTCCAGACTGTTTTGGAGGGAACAGGCTTTTTTTTCTTGGTGCCAAGTGGTAGAGACTTGCAGTATTTAGTTTTTGAAATTTCAGATTATTTGCTATAGCTCTGTATATAGAAAGCAAGAAGAGATGATGTTTATATGCAGTTTCCTGGGAATACCTTTTAGGAAGCAGCTCTTGGGAGGGGAACCTACAGTAACCATGCAGATGACTGAAACAACATTTTCCTGAAGCTTTTTTCTGCCTCACCTTTGTGTGCCTTGAACCTGTACATACGCACCGTACGTGTACATGCGTGATGTGTATGAGTTCCATATCACGAAGTCATTTAACTTCTCTCATAAATAGAGCTTGGTGAGGGTTACAGTACAGCAGACAAGGTTTCATTCCAGCCTCAAGTCTCTTCCCCCATCATTCTTCATTAATTTTAAAGCCTTTACACATGGTCTTTCAATAAATTCATTACTGGATAAGTAAAAGTGGAAGATTTCCCTAAAATTGGTAATGAGGGCCCAGCTGTGGAATGAAAACATAAATCATGTTTTCTTTTCTAGTTTATTCTTGCCTTTGCAGCTAACCCTGCCAATATAGCTGTAGCGTTTTCTGTGCAATGTGGATATTAGTATACTACTTCCATTTTAATAAAAACAAAAAGAAACCCCACCTTGTTCCTTTTACCCTGCACTGATTTTTTCAGTCATGCTTTTGCTTCTTCCCTCATCTTCTCAATTTAATCTTTGATTTTACTTCAGATTTTCACTAACTACTTCTACGAACTGCTTTTACTCTGTGGTTGTGTTTTCCCACTCCGTAATGTCTGGTGAGAAGCATCCATTTATTAATAACATTATGTGGCCAAAGTTTTGCTAGTTTTGCTTCTTACCTAGGTAGTGAGTGGTGGCTGTGAAGTGCCTGAGCCTGCAGGCTTGTCTAGGTGAACTTCTGTTAGCCCTGCTGCAGAAGAACCTGTGAAAATGGAAACTTTTACCATCAAAAGCTAATGGATTGCTATGACACTGCAGAAGATATATGTGGAATAACCTTAATTCTTCTGCCTGTGCTCCCCTTTTCCTTACTATTCTTTCTCCTGCCCTTTTCTCCATTCTTTGATGGACAGGGGCATGTTTCATGCCGAAGGAGAGAGCGAACTTGGAGGCTAAGCAGAATGCTTTTCCACCCTTGCAGCACTTTTCTTATTGAATATGAAGGCTTTTTCTTGCCCCTTGCTCTTAATCTTGGTATCGCGTGGACAGATGGTATGCAGTGAAGGAGAAAGAGGAGGTCCCCCATTGTCAAAACTTAACTGTGTGCTCTGAAAGTCACCTAAACTATGCTATAGACGAGAGAGTTGATGTATGTAATACCAGCTCTTAAGTATTCTTTATAGAAAGGATTCCTTATCTATAGAAAAATCACGCTCTGTTAAACTTTGAAAAAATAAAGTTATGTTCTTGCTCTACTTTATCTATGGCATTCCTGAACTTTATGGAGGGATGTGGATACCAAAATACAAATGTATTGCATCTTGTCTTTTGAACTGTTGAGGAATGGATATACGGGTAGTGGGTTTCTATAGATCCCGTCATGGAGAATAAGTATAGTTCGTGCCCCACTTTGCAGAAAAAGGATTCAAAGTCATACTGATAAATCACTTCCCCTCAGCCATCTTTTTGAATTATTTAAACGGATGTTTCCGGGTATGAACGACCAAGTTACTATTCAAAAACTACAGTGTAAAGTACGAAATTAGTCTCATGCTTTCTTAAATATTAGCTCCACATCTCCTAAAGGCTGAGAGCGTATTACAGGGCAGCAAAATTAATGGAGTCAGGAAAGCTGTACAGGTATTTCTGTAAAATGTGAACATTTAGTGTCAGTTACACAACTAGAATGAAACTCTTATTCACAGCAAACATTTATCAGATGTTACCAGTTACAGCAGGATTTTTTTTTTCCCCATCACTTGGGTAAAGTGTGAATGAATAAAGGATTTGATGTATTTTAGGTCAACCTGTTTGTGTCTCTGCTGCTGTGTAGCGTGTGTACTGTTCTTATAAGAAGTATGACTGTACACTCCTTTTATGGGCTATTTTCTTTTGTGGTATTTAACCCAAATTTATTTATTGATTTTTAAGATTAATTTTAGTAAGCACAGTTTTATAAATCTTGTGATTATACCGACTGGTAAAGAGCTCAGGAAACCACAGAAACTCTTTTTGACTGCTGAAGCATTTTTTTGTTTAAAATTAATGTGGTCTTAGCTGCCAGGAAAATATGATCAAAACCATAGGTCCTGTTCCTGCAACTGGCTTAATGCAGTTAGGTCCCTGTAACCACGTAGAGCTTAATTTCTTTCACTAGTAATAATAACAGTAAATGAGTAGTTGAAAGAATTCCCTAAAGGGGACAGGTATTTGTGACTTTTCTGACTTATGAAACTGTAATCAAAATTAAATTGGGTGTCAAAATAACATCATATAGTACTTTACGTAGCAGTAACCTACAGCACTACTATAGTACTTCGTGCTGTAGTAAATAGTGATAGACTTTGAATCATGATTTAGCTGTGTTTACTTTTGTTGAGTTAAGAAATATCCCACAAGCAAAGTTATAGGAAACTGAGACTGAGAATCTCGGAGCTCGGTGTATATATAGAACTGAGTTCCTGTTCTTTGCATCTGCAGTTCTTGCACCCTGAGTTGTAGGTTTCTGGGAGCCTGGTGTTAAAAAGAGTAATTAATCAAAACCTCTTATTTTTCTTTTTTTTTTTACTTACTCTTACAAGACCACCCCAGGTCTGAACTTTTTGTTATTCTTTTTTTTTTTTCTTTTTAATATTATCTACAAACCAATGAAATTGTTCAAATTGTGGCACTGATTTCAGGTAGATGTTTTTGAAATTTAAGGTACTTTCATGTTTCATGCTTCTGAAACTGCAAACCAGGTGAAGGATGGTGGTGGTTGTTAGTTTTGTTTTTTAAATAGGCATTTCATTGCCTACATGCTATGGTTGCTTTCTTCTGCATGGGGGAGAGGAGACTAGGGGTGACAGAGATAGGTATGTAATGTTTTTAACTTTGAAATTTTTTTATTATTTGTTTGTTTGTTTGTTTGTTTGTTTGTTTGGGATTTTTTTAAGATTAGTGGACTATTCCAAGGCATTTTCCAGGGTTGGTGGTTTTAAAGTTTCAATGAGAACCATTGGCCATTTTTGGACTGAGACTAGGCCATGAACGTATCTTGTCCATGGTTACAACTGTCAACATATTCTTTAACAAGCTCTGGTAATTTCATGTTTTGCATTAGGAATTTGAAATTTGGCAGGTGGTCTTTGTGCTAGGGCCCTGCTCGTGATAATCTGACTAAATTTGACCAAATTATAAATTTTCAGGGGAAGGGGAGCACAGCAGATACATAGCCGGAGGTGGCCTGATGTCCGTGGTGACTGAATATTCCCATTTTGCTGCTCCCAGACCCAGCCGGGCTGTTTGTACCCTCCCCTGCCCAGGGGTCACATATCAATTGAGATGCATAAGGACAAGCTGAAGCCTGTGGAAGTGCTGCTTACAGCTCCCATGTGACGGGACTGTGCACCCAGTCATGCTTTTGTTGCTCCTTGGCAATGGTTGAAGCCATATAGAGCCATATAGAGCTGCAAAGATGCTCAGGGGCTGGAGCATCTCCCTGGTGAGGAAAGGCTGAGAGACCTGGGCTTGTTCAGCCTGGAGAAGAGAAGGCTGAGGGGGATCTCCTCAGTGCTTATCAGGATCTGAAGGGCGGGTGTCAGGAGGGTGGGACTGGGCTCTTCTCAGCGGTGCCCGACGACAGGACAAGGGGCACCGGGCACAAGCTGGAACCCGGGAAGTTCCACTGAAATCTGAGGCAAAACCCCTTTGCTGTGGGAGTGCCAGAGCAGCGGCCCAGGCTGCCCAGAGAGGCTGTGGAGTCTCCTTCCCTGGAGCCATTCCCACCCCGCCTGGACGCGGTCCTGTGCCCCTGCTCTGGGGGTGCTGCTCACGCAGGGGCTGGACGGGGGGAGCTCCGGAGGGCCCTGCCAGCCCCTGCCGTGCTGCGACTCTGTGATGTATAATCATTTAGGTTGGAAAAAACCTTTAAGACCATTGACTCCAACCGTAAACCTAACACTGCCAAGTCCACCACTAAACCATGTCCCGAAGCGCCATGTCTGCATGTCTGAAGAAAGTATACAGGAACAGGAGCCTGACATGACAACGATTATGAGAAATTTGGAAGAGGCTGTGGCTGGCTTTGCAAGGAACATGGGGTGGGCGCAGTGGGGAGAGAAAGATAACTCAAACAAGAGACGGGTAAGATTAGGGATTGCTGAGCAAAGAAATGAGAGAAGAGGCAGGGTAGGAGCAGAGTGACAAAATACTGGAGAAGGTGAAGTTGGACTTCTTTTTGATGAAAAACTGGAATTGGCAAGGTGTGGGTGGAGGAAGTGGATATTCGGAAGAGAAAGATCTGAGAAGGAATGGGGTCTGGGAGGGCAAGGAGCTGGGTATGGGCTACAGGAAGAGAAAACAGGAAGGGTGAAGAGTTGTGCATGGCACAGGGAGCCCTGGGTGGATGAGAAGGATGTGACTGGAGACTTTGGAGGGCTCAAAGTCCTTCTCGAGGTTATTTAATTAGCTCCAGTCCCATTCCTCTTATCCCTCACCCTTTGTGAGAGAGCACGTGATAGGACCTGAGATCTGTCATAGTATGAATCAAGGAACTTCCATTTTGGTTGGTAAAGAGCAGGAATGTGCCCCACAGAATAATGCCAAAGGGGGTGAGAAGAAGCACGGGCCTTGTTTTATTTGTGGGAGAGGGTTGCTTTGCTATTTCACAGAATCCCAGACTGGTAGGGGTTGGAAGGGACCTTGAGAGATCATCTTGTCCAACCCCCCTGAGTGACTATAAGAAACAGCTTATTAGAGATTTAATCAGTAAGTTGATCTTTTGTTGGGGTAACTGTATTTTATCTTGGAGGGGAAAAAAAAAACAACCCTTGGGTATCACTTTAGAGCAAAATGAATAGAAATCTTTGTTTTCAATAAGCATCTGGAAATATGTCCCTTTATGTGCTGTTGCTTTGGATTTCCATTGTGTGTGATGTCAAAACAAATAGTATTTTATACTACCCATTTTCATAGATAGATATTTTGTTCTGAAAAGTATGTTAAACTTTCAGTACTCTAAGGACTCAGAAGTCAGGAAATTAAATTTGCAACCACAACTTATCCCTGTTATATTTATGTATTACAGAATGTAACCATTACTTAATGATCATATAGGGTTCTTCAGATAAGAGTATATTTTTCTTCTGGAAGGTTCAAGTGCTCAGCTTGAGAATTTTTTTTTTGTCAGAGTGGTTCATTCATTTATTTATATAAAATCTTATCTTGAAAACAGATACATTCACATGGTCATAAATAAGATGTTTTTAAGAAACCACAGCCAATTAATTGCAACCAAAGCGACTGCCTACGCTTATTT
This sequence comes from Anhinga rufa, assembly GCA_013400875.1. Classification (NCBI taxonomy): domain Eukaryota; kingdom Metazoa; phylum Chordata; class Aves; order Suliformes; family Anhingidae; genus Anhinga; species Anhinga rufa. Next base: position 20,239 of record VZTV01100606.1, read on the forward strand.
TAGCATTTTGCAGTTGTGAAGTAACCCACTAACTTGCTGTATCTGCTCCTAGGTTTATGCTTAGCAGCCTCGGGATAATCAAGTTCTCCTCTAGCAGAGTATCTTCTTGCAGGGAAGCTCATATGTGTAATCTGTTAATTACACATCTAACACCTTTTTAACTTTCCAGTTGCCTGTTGTGTGAAAATACATGTGGAGTTTTCTGTGTCTTTCAGGCTATTCCTGTTAATCATCGGTGTTGTCTGTCCTGACTAGTTGTCCTTCTTTATTGAAACTCCTTGGATGACTTGCTTTCATTTATACCATCATCACTTTGTCCTAAAATAGTATTAGTGACTTGTTAAAACCCAAAATTATACCTGTTTCCACATCCACTCATAGCCTGCTCTATGTGGAATCCTTTCTTGTAGTGATTTCATGTTTCCTATTTGTTCCTCAGCCTTGACCATTCTTCCCTTAAATACCTCGCAAGTCTTTCCCTCTTCCCCATATTCTGATTTTTCTATCTTTTTAGCAAAAAGTGTTCACCAGAAATCATCACAATTGAGCCAGTTGCTGGGGATGTTTGTCACCTTAGCCAGTGCTGTGCTGCTATTAACCAGCGGGTTTCCCCTCTCTAGGTTATAGTCATTGGCTTCACTTTAGCTCCCTGTGGGATATAGGAGGGTGCTGACAAAAAGTCAGGTGCTAGGTAGCATGTTTTTGTTTTTATTTTTATTTTTATTTTTATTTTTATTGATTATGATTATGGTTATGGTTATGATTATAATTATTTTTATTATTATATTTTTATTTTTATTTTGTCTCTTCATATATGGTCTAGAAATTACTTCTATATCTCAAACTGCATCACCTTACCTATGAACATTAATTTCCTGAGCCTACCAAATGTCTTCAGTGGTTAGATCTTTTTTTATTTTAGTGTATCTAGTCTGTAATGATATTTGGGGTGTACCTCTTGTTGCACAGGCCTTTGTATGCGTTATTTTCAAAGCATAAATGGGTAAGAATCCTTTTAGGAGGTTCCTCCTATTTAGGAGGTTCATCAAAAAACCACCAAGATCTTTCAGCATAGGCAAATGCAATCTTCTCTGAAATACTTCATGAGAAAGGCTTTCAGGTAGGCTAGGAATAAAATGAGGGAGGAGAGAGTTTGATGAATGCTAATTAAGATGCTGTTTCAAATGTCTCTTGCACTGTGAAAGAGCTTCAAGAATCACAGAGTTAAGGTGAGAACGAGGGTGAGAGATAAATGAAAGAATGTATGTGCACGTGGAATTTGCAGAACCTGGAAGATTGAATTAAAAAAAACAACAACAACAAAAGGCAAAAACAAACAAACAAACAAAAAAGGCATTTTAAAGATAGTTCTTATATTGTCTTGACTATTAAGTATTACTTAATAATGTGTAGGATCCTACACAATACTAAGGGAAATACAATATACCCCAGCGCCTTGTGTTAAATAATAACCTGATTTTTGCCAGCAATACTCGTGTCACAAATGCTGGGAAAAGCCACAGTACGCATTGCAGAGCTCGGCTTGGGGTGCTCTGCAGTGGAGTACTTGGAAAGCAAGTGCCTCGTTGCCTGTCAGGGGATGGGTGGCCTGGGCAGCCGGGTGTTTATGGGGTCACCAAGCTCGGAGGAGCCAAGAAAATCACATTTGTGAAGGTGGTGGCTGCTTTTCTGCCCCAAAAGAGGAGTCCTATAAGAATGCTTCCTTTAAAAAAAAAAATGTTTTTTCCTTTTATTCTGCTGCTTTGAATGTTTCTGATTAATCACATATAGGGCTGTCATGACTGCAAATTTTGCTGAGAGGAACTGTTAGATGCATTTCTCAATGGTCTTTGTTGTCATTGTGCCGTGTATTTGATAGGATAGGTCTTTGCTTTGTGTTTGGAGCTGACAAAAATGCTTTTAGAGGCGTAGGTGGGAGTATGGTGTGGAAGGGAGGGAGGACTTGATTCCAACTGGTAATGAAAAGAAACCCTTAAGGCAAAGAGAGCCTGTGACATACGTGTTTGGGATTTAAGGGCAAAAGTCAATGGATAAAATGAAGCAGAATTACATGTAGGTTACAGGGCTTTTTGAGTGTGTATTTCAGAGTAGGTGACATAAAACCATTATAGTCTAACCTCTCCATTCTCAACACTAATATAACATATTACTGCGGTGTTTTAAGTGCCTATTGGGTCCTCAATGCAGTGTGGTACTTAAGATCTTTGATGCTTCACAGATTGTAGTATAAATCATTTGCTTGGCTTATGCGGCTTTGTGGGAGGCATCCACACTGTGTATGCATCTTAAACTTAGTGCAGAAATTAAGGCTGCTGACTAGAAAAGAAATTCGGCAATAGGCATGCTGTAAAATACAACTGGGAGTGTTTAACCTGGAGAAGAGGAGGCTGAGGGGAGACCTCATGGCTCCCTGCAGCTGCCTGAGAGGAGGCTGTGGTGAGGGGGGGGTCGGTCTCTTCTCCCAAGTCACTGGTGACAGGACAAGGGGAAACAGCTTCATGTTGCGCCAGAAGAGGTTTAGATTGGATATTAGGAGAAATTTCTTCACCAAAAGGCTTGTCAAGCACTGGAACAGGCTGCCCAGGGAAGTGGTTGAGTCACCATCCCTGGGGGTGTTTAAAAGGTATGTAGATGTGATGCTTAGGGACATGGTTTAGTGGTGGACTTAGTATTAGATTAATGGTTGGACTTGATGATACTAAAGGTTTTTTCCAACCTAAATGATTCTGTGATTCTGTAAATTAGAAACGTTTGCACAGATCCAGGCTCTGGGCTGAATGGAAGAAGCTGTGTTAGTAAAATAGCTCTTGGTCTGCTGTTTCCTTCCCAAATACAGGCAAAGAGAAGAAGATTGCTTAACATACTGCCTTTGAGCTGAACAGTGTGTGTGACCACCATTACTAATCCTCTTAAAAATATAAAATACAGAATTTCAAATGACAAATTAGATATTATGGAAACTACAAATACGGGGTCACCTTTTTGGATTCCAGTTCTGTGCTCTTTAAGTGATTAGCAACCAAGCGACTACATTATTTAGAAACATGACATACAATTGTTTGTAAATGCCTCATTATCAGAGAAACGAAGTAACGCCTCCTTTGCCATTACCATTAATAAGAAAAGGCAGTGCTTTGCACCTTCAAAAAATAAATAACAAGATCTAAATACCTCTGCATTGATTGTCCGTTTCTCCAGGTTACCGGAATGTGTGAGTACAAATAAGATTCTTTCCATCACAGTTTATATTAATGTGTGTATCTTAGGAGGTGTAAATACTATAAAACCAGCAGCAGCTGGAGGTAGTTCCCAGCGTTGGCTTTCCCTTTGTCTTCTGCAAGTCATTCAGTGGCCAGCTCTGCATCTACTCATAGGAAATTGGTTGCTACTTTTTCATCCTCTCTCTTAAATAAGAGATTTTGCTGAGCAAGCTTGTTAGTGGAAGAGGGAATTCTAAAAGCAGAAATAATGTAAAATGAAGGGTGACAATTCTTTTCACTCATCCAAAGGAGAGGCAAAAGAAGGGATATAGTCAGAAGTGTGTTTTCTTATAACTTTTTAAGGGAAAAGGTTAATTAATGAAGTTGATCGGTGAGGTTGGTGGGGTTTGGCTTTGTAAGAAGGTGAAATTTCAATGAAACGTACTTAATAAATCAAATCCATCAAAGTTATACAGAGTGACAACTTTGTGTGGAATAGTCCTTGTTAAGCAGATTTTTGTTTTGACTCAGAATAACCCTGAATTTATAGAGGATCTTCTCCATGCTTTTAGGGCAGTTACTGTTGACTCATATTTACCAGTGCTTTAAGGCAGGGGGGTTTGTGCATATGTTTGCTATATCACTCCAGGTTGGTGGGCTGAGTACTCTAAGAGGAAAGAGAAGGTTGACTCTCCTTCTGCAATAAACTCAGAAATGGTGGTAAACTTCATCCACCCTGATAGTGGAGAGCTCTGAAAGATATGACGCTCTTAACTTAGCTGATGACTTTCTCTAACCTATTTATGGAAGAGACCTCACCTCTGGCAAGTGAAGGGCTTCAGTGTGAAGTCAATGGTTAACCTGTTGATCTGCACTATGTCCTTTTGCCCATCAGTCAGAGCTTGTACGTGCTGCCTCTTGCCCAACTTGTAATGAGGGAAAATGGGAAGGAATTGGCAACATCAGTCACGTGTCTTGGGTGGAACTGCAGACTTTATAAGTGTAAGATCAAAAAGAATATAGGAGTGTGGTGGCACAGGGCATAGAAATGAGGGAATTGCCAAATATAATAATCTTTGTACACTTAGTGTGTGTCCACATGTCTTATAATAAAGTTGATGAGATCTACTAGGTGATAATACTGCAGAGGTCTGTTTGTGGGTTGGTTGGTTGTTAAATTTTTTTATATTCTTGCTTTGCAACACAGTAGGTTTTGGTCACATTTATTTATCTTAAGAAACGCAAGAGTCCAGACAACTTTCTATGTTCTTATTCAGACATACATGCTGAAGAACTTTGTTCTTTTTTTTCAGATATTGAAAAATATCACTTGGTATGCTGAGCGTGTCTTAACAGAGATCTCACTTGGGAGTCTCCTGATACTAGTCGTGATAAGAACCATCCAGTACAACATGACGCGGACAAGGGTAAGAGTTACGTGCGTAGTGTGGATTTCTAACTGCAACAGCATGAATTCATTTTCAAACAGGGTGTAGGATTTTCTTCATTCTGTTGCAGCCAGTTGGCATCTGAATTTACAGGAGGGAAGGAATGGGAAGATCAGCCGTATTAACTAAGCAAAATTTTAAGTGCTTCTGAACTTGTAATACCATCTCTGTATTGTCATTCAATTCATTGGGTAGGTTTCTCTAAAGTCTATGATTCAGGCACTGAACTGCTCATCTTCAGAGAAGGAAAAGTTCCTTAGGTTGATGAGAAGAAATGGCTCCTTATAGGTTATTTGTCTCTATTCAGGTACTCAGAAGTGGGAATTTCAGCTCTATTTATTGTTAGTGCTTTTATGAAGTAGGACAGTGACTGGGCCATAAAACCTTTTTAAGCTCTGGCAAAGCAAAACTGCTTCAACTTTATAGCCTCGTATCAGATTGGTTTTGCATTTTTCAAGCATTTGATTCTATACTTTATCTCAAACATATAATGGTATTATACACTTTTGAATATTTTCAGCAGTTAAAGGCACAGAAGTTTTTACATGAAAAAGTAGCAAAAATATTTAAATATATTTTAAATTGGAAAATGTATGGATTTCACTTTTATGATCAAAAGAATTGGAAGAAACGAGGACATTCTTGGCATATATTTGTAGGATTTGGAAATCTGTTATGTTATGTAAATGCGTATTTTAGACTTGAATAGGGAAAATAAATCTCTCTTGGCTTGGATAAGTGGACAAGTTTAGTTCTGCAAAAACTTTGACTTTTACTTCGATGGGGCCATCATTTAAATCCTTATCTGGTCAGATGGTTTCAGGGGTGCTGGTTTCAAGGGGACCAGATCTCTGAAGTAACATATGGTTATAGTTGTGGGATATATAGAATGCTTTAAAAGAGCTGATAGGGAGATGAGTTACAAAGCAGAAAATGTTAGGATAAGACTGCACAAAGGAGAGAGAGGAAGGGAGAGGGGGAGGAGAATGTCTTTCAATATTTATTACATCTATGATGTCACTGTAAATCAACATTGCTAAAGATATGTGGCTAAAGCCACATATCATATGTGTGTATACCTACACACATATACACTCTGAAATCTGTGTGAAGCAATCGCTCTTTTATTTAGCCTTGTATTTTAAGAAAACATATTTAAAACATCACTTTGCAGTTCTGCTATATGCTTTTGACCATGTCCTTTAAAGCCACATATATTACTCAGTCTTTTGAATGATTCCTGCAGTAGGTGTCAGTGTATATCAAAAGGACAATTTGATGTGTTTTTTTTCTCTTTCCTCTTCTTTCTGACAGGACAAATACCTTCACACAAATTGTCTGGCAGCCTTAGCAAATATGTCAGCACAGTTCCGCTCACTTCATCAGTATGCAGCTCAGAGGATCATCAGGTAAATATAAAACTTCAGAAACAGACTTGTCTTGAAACTCATCTTTGCTGAAACTCAGGAGTAGAGGAACTTGAATTTTATATGCCTTAGTAGGCACTGATGAACTAAATAGCTGAAATAACTGAATAGCTAAATAATCGCAGAATAAATCTTATTTTGTTTATACTTGAATCTGTTCTGAGTGCACACAAAATACTAGTTTCTCTGTCTGAGAAACTTATGACTTTTGATTCTCTTAACAGCTCAGTAGCTGCTTTCAAACAGGAAAGTTTTCAGGGATTTGTGTGAATTACACTTTTTTTAGTCACGTATCACGTTATTGTAACAATGCACTTAGTGGTGGTTCTCAAGTACTATGTGGACTGGATTTTCAACTTGCTTTATTACTTCCTGCATATTTGGCAAAACATCCTATTTGTTAAATCAGACATAACGCAATGATCATTTTGTAATGAAGCCCTACAAAAGTGGGCAATAAAACCTACACCAGTGCTTTTCAAGTGATAAAGTTTATTAGCCTTTATAGTAAAAAAATAGTCAATATCTGCTCTGGTTTGAAAATAGGGCAATAACTTCGAAGAAGTAGATATTGAAGTTGGTCCTTCCTATTTTGTATCTGTGCTGCAGACCACTTCGTAAAGGCAGGTAATCACACGTCAGGCATCCTTCTTATGTTGGCAGCCGGCCCTGCTCCACGCTCCAAGGGAAACCGGGAAGGTCCTTGCTAATGCTATCTGGAATAAACTGTTTTAGTGCTTGTCAAACTGTTATAGTGCCAGAAAGAAGTAAATGATAATTGCATGCCTGTACACTTTGTAAAGGACTGGGTTAACAGGAGGTAACACCTTGTTGTCAAACCACTGCTCTTTAGGATTTAATTCTCACTGACCCCCTTCTCTTTTGGAAATGGTTGGTTGTAAAAGTGTGGACAAGTAACCAGGATGAATTCATTCTGCCATTACCTTTTTCTTGCTTGATCCTTGTCCTCTTTTCACACCCTAGGCAGTCATAATGAGCATTCAGAATTTGAACTGCAGCTATTTTCCCATTATGTATCACAGACATTGTCTTACATACCTTCCCTCTTCATTTCTCAAATCATAGACATGGAGTCTGAGGAAAAACCCCTTTGCTGTGCGGGTGCCAGAGCAGTGGCCCAGGCTGCCCAGAGAGGCTGTGGAGTCTCCTTCCCTGGAGCCATTCCCACCCCGCCTGGACGTGGTCCTGTGCCCCTGCTCTGGGGGTGCTGCTCACGCAGGGGCTGGACAAGGGCATCTCCAGAGGGCCCTTCCAGCCCCTGCCGATCTGTGATTCTGTGAGCTTGAGTTTTGCAGGCATTTGCAAATGTTGGCCTCTGAAATCATAGATCCTAACGGGGTGAGAGATTGAGCTACCTTGATGCTCAAAAACTTGTTCTGATGCTTCATTTTCCACTTCAGAGCTTTTTCCTATGTTCCTGGTTTCTGATTTTGTTCCATTTTATTCTAATGCTGTTTCCGCAGATCGAAGCAAGATGTGTTCTTCTGGTTCTGTTTGGGCCAGGAGGAGGTTATCTTGCTAGTCCCATTACAGCCGGCTGTCATCACCACTCAGTAACTTGTAGTCATCCACGTAACTGCATGCATATTTCTGTGTGGACTGGCTTTTGTCAAAATGCTCTGAGTTTGAGGACATTTACTGTTTAAAATTTAAACTCGTGGTTCAAAGTAAGCTCAGCTGGATTATTTTGACTTAATTGGGTTATGAAGTGGCTATGCATGTGGTCTGCTGGCTTATCAGAAGAGGTGGCAACCCTCATTAGAGAAGCAGCAAGCTCAGTACCTTTGCACACACATCTCACCTCAACCTCACATCTCAGAAACCTAAAAGGAGCCTTTATGTGCTGTGAGGCTCCTCCCTACACCAGCCTCGTCCAGCCTTCTCACATGTGGTTTTCACCACCTGTAAGGGCATCTTTGAGGCAGATTGACTCCATACTGTTTAAGACCCATCTCAAGACCCAAGGAAGGACGTGCAACACCTGGAAATTCTCTTGCACTCCAGGTGTGCAACGTTTCAACATTCTGCTGGGATGTTTGGGTGCTGCCTTCATCATCTCTCTAGACATGCATAGTTACAATGAGACTTCAACATTGCTGCTTGATTTTAGTTGTGAAATAATTGTCCTGATATTCTTATTGAAGGCAGACAGACTTCTGTTGTTGCTTAACACTGATGCAGGCGGGAATGAGGCAATAGGAGTGAATGGCAGAAAACAGGGAAAACCAATTCTGTCGCATTGAAATTGTCGCTCAAATTATCTTATCTTTCATTGTGTGAAGGACTAACAAAGCCACACTTGAAATGTGCCAAATAGAGAGACCTTAGAGCAAACACGTAGTACTGGCATATTTGAAACTCTTAGTTCTTCCAAAGATGTGAGCTCTCAGTAGCTCCTGTTGGTTGGTTTCTGTATAGTTTTTAGCAGAGAGACTTCACTTGGGATCTGAGCTGGGCAGTATTACAAATAATAACCAAACAATATCCAACCAGCTGTAGTGTGGTGGGATAGCAGTCTGAGAAGGATGCTGGTTATACCAACCGTTGGGTACCAGCAGGATTGGAGCTGTACATTGGAGTAATGTAAGGATAGGTACAGAAAATGGACTTACTCATCAACTGAAGGAGTAAAACAAAGGCAGTATGATATATCATATGTCATATGATATTCTTACATAGTCCAAAGATATTCCACACTGTTATTTTTAAGCTTCTGCCTTGTTGTAGCCAGACATTCCATATTAGTATAGTGTAGAAATTGTAATGAAGAAGGTAGATTTAAATTTAAAACAGAACCAGAAAAATAAGAGGCGGGTTAGGGAATTTTTCCCGCCTCAGTTTTTATGTGTAATGTTGACGAAAGATCTTACTTTGCAGGTAGAAAACTACATCTGCACAATAGGCAAAAATGGTCACCAAGACTAGGATTTAATTTGTCACTATGATCATGATTGCTTATAAATCAAAAGACCCTACTGTAAAAATTTATTAAAATCTGCTGTAAAATGTCCTGTGGGGCTAGGACATGGGCAGGCTGGAAAGAAGAGTCAGTTCCAGGGCAGCCTGTCTCCTGTAACACTTCACTGCTAGTATGGGAACAGTTTCTTCTCGGCACCTTTACAACCTTGGGTTCCCTGGCAGGCTTAAGCACCATAAAGGAAGTATTTTAACCTGTTTTCCTCTCAGAATACACAGGTTTGTTAAAAATTTCCATTTATCATGAAAAGCAATAGGAATAAATACTAATGAACACACATATTTCGTAAGAGATGGATGTTTTGAGGCATACATTGTCCTTCCTTTTCCTGCCTTATGAAGTCTGTTGGCCACTATTACTAAATTTAGCCAGCACTGATGGACTCGGCTTGCTCCGTGATACCAAAGCAAAACATTTGTATTTAAATCCCTATTCTGGTTCTACCATCAGAGTGCAAGCATCCCTGAGAGAATAAACCACAGTATCCATAATGAAAAAGTGTTTCCTGTGAAGGAAAAGCCTAAAAAGAAGATGGTACTTTATATTACATAAAGTGGTTTAGGGTATAGGTCTTTAAATTAAGTAGCTGTGAAACACTTAACTTAAAATCTGCTTAGCAATACAACTGAATAGACAGTCATAATTTAAGCCTCACCAGATGCTCTAATGATTCTTTCCTTAATGTGGGAAGTAATTCCATTTCCATGCAGGCTTTTTCCTAATCCTGTTGTGAGCAGAGACTGCCAATTGTTTTAAATTCTGAAGACTATTTTCTATGAAAGAATTAACTGAGAATATTCAATATAGTGTACTTACAAGCTCAGTAGAATACAACTTCATAATGTTGGGTAATTTGTATCGCATTCCAGCAAGCATGAAAATTGACAGATTTGTATAAATCTATCACAAGCAGCTACTGGAAGTAAAAATAGATGTAATAGATGTTTTATAATAAGGTCCAGGGCAGTATTCATTTAATGAATGTCCTCTATTGTAGACTGCCCTGACTTGGAGATCCTCCCCTTCTCTATCCGCTGTTACCACTGTGGTTTTTTTAATTACACAGAGCTATTTTATCAGCATAGTGCCAAGGGTGATACTGCACTGCCCTGTGTCTCTCTCATATTTGTGCAGTGCTGACATTTGAGTATCTTTAAATTACATTGGTATACTATTATAAAAAAAGAAAATAAAATGTGTGTTGATGTCGTCATTGTCACAGACGACTACCAGAGGTGGCTGTATAGTCTCTAAGCAACAAAGCACAACCAGGTGGAGCATTACATACCTGCAACGAGGGTAGGTTTTTCCTTTGCTTGGTTTCTATTCTACAAGTACAGTTACCAAAAAGTAAAGCCATGCACCTAACTGACGTAATTAGTGCAGGTATTTGATTTGTCCCTTAAAACTGCCAGTCAGTTGGCATTAATTCCTTTAACCTATTTGGAAACAGCTTTTGTGATACTCAGCTTTTCTACAGCTAGCCTGCCTGCTCTAGTATGTGACACTTGGAAATGAAGAGGGGAGTCTTTCCCTGAACAGCTGTATTCTGACATCTCATCATCATGTTGTTCTAATAAAATTAGTGACAAGAAGATGGCTGATTACTTAAGGCTTTTCCTGTAGCTTCATATATTGGAATGTTTGCTGTTTTCTAAGCAGGCATATACCACTAGAGGTTGCCATACACCTCACTAATTAGACATGTACATTTAACATTAAATAACTTTATGGGGCTATAAACGCTATCCGGTTTTCCTTTTTTTCCCCTAAGCTGTCACCACAGCTGTTCAGGTATAACTGTAGCTGTATAGCTGTTCAGGAGCCACTAAGAACTCTTTATCAGTTGCACCTCTCCCTGTTAGATGACTTAAGGGACTTAAGTATCAAAAGATGGCACATAGTTACAGCAACGTTATATTTTGTTGATTTCTTTGGCTATCCTGGAGAGTTCAGGGGGATTCAGGGAATGATATGGAGAAGGAGGTTTTCATCATCCTCCTGATGCTCATAGGAGTCAAGTGGAATTAGGAAAAAAGGTGTGCTTAAAAGGGGTACAGATCAGAGACTTGTGTATGCTATAGGGTGCAGTGTGTTGTACTTGAGTGTCATGGTAGCCCTGCTATACCTGTTACGAGAGCAAAGGGTGAGATGTAGAGCTGGCTGTACCAATTCTGTTTTGTCTGGAAGAAGCAGAAATGGTAACCCTACTTCTCAGTGGTCCGCCAGCCTTGAAGCTGATAGTGATGTGTGCTGTAGGATATTCCAGAGCATCATGCTGGGCACTGGAGTGGCTCAATGTTGGGTTTTTCTCCGTTTATTTTAAATACAGTTGTAAGTAGTGTGCTTAAATATCCATGCTTGTAAAGGATGACTGCACCCTTGTGGTTTCCCGAGTCTGCCTTCTCTGAGGGGAGGCTGAAGACCTTCTTTCCCTTTGCACTCATCAACAAAGTCCTCATAATTTTGTAGAGACAGTTATGTTTTGTACACAACCAAGAGAATTTTCACCTCCCCAGAAAACCATTTTATGGTTTCCTGTATTACTAATTTAATTTTTCTGCTACAGGTTCCTCTTCTAGGAGTCTGTCAGGATTTTTTTTTGAGTAAAACTATTGATGACAGTTCTTTAAGAATAAGAGTACATGAAGTTGCTTTAAACTGCACTTTTTAAACTTAGTTTAAGATTATGCTGGATTAAGAATTGTCTTTAAGTTGTAATGTGTGAGTTTCTATAGAAACATTGTGTTGCTACTGCAATGTATTTAGTAATAATTAAGTACTTACTGGCTGCAAGTGGCTTTGATCAGCAAATTTCACGCTGGATGAGAAAAAGCTTACTGTAGTTAATGCTACAGAGAGTGAAAAATAGGTATGGCCTGAGGAGAAAATGCATTTCTCATAACCGGTCTTTTAACTTTACTTTTTCCTAAGGAAGTCTCTGAATTTTTATAATAGATGCATGTAGCTGTGTGGTTTATATTCCTGTATGTGAAACCATGTAGCTAGTTTTTTTAAAATACGGAGTAATGTGCCTCCAGAGTCTAAGGATTTCAAGTTTATCAGCCATTTTTTCAGTGATGGCCCTAATTGCCCTAAGTAAAATTGTCAGAGTAGTGTAAAGCTTCTGTGATTAAAACAGTAACTCCAGGTTAAAAACTGAATTATAAAAACATTTGCTGTGAATTTATTTTTTTTCTATTTTAGCACACAATTTTTTGATCATTTAAATGTGTGCCTTGGTCTTGGGCATTGGTATAATTTTTGAGTGCTTGGGTTCGCAGAAACAAAAACTAGTTTCTCTGCAGAACAGAGTTCACTGCTTTTCCAAGAATGGGTTTTGCTTACGGTATAAAACTCTGTTGGGTTTGTGAAATTGAATTTTGGTTAGTTCACAGTGTCCCTTAATAAAGTGGTTAAATTTTTCTTGTAATGTTTTCCTTTTTCAGTCATCTTTATAGAATTGCACATCTTTGTAACATCCCCCATGTTATTTGGAGTGTGTGACATATTATTTTTCCTGTCTACCTTTTTATAGGCTGTAAGTAATCAGATTAATTGTTATTATTGCCAATTTTCATATTGTACTGTCCTTAAAAGAAGAAAGTGCATTACTTCCCTCTGCTTTCCCATAGATGATGTCAGTTGTTGCTTTTATAAATTAGGGATAAGGAGGAAACTAATCAAATTTTTCACATGTCGCAGTGTTTGGCAGAACGATGATGACTCTGTAGCGCATGTGTTAATTACATCTGCTACCATGGCCTTTTTTCCCTGGCCTATGAGTATTTGTTGAAAATATTTTTTATTTATTTTATATATATATATAGGTGAATTGTTATTAAACCTAAGCTTTCTTCAACAAGGATCTCCATGTATAGAGCAGAAGACATTTTGAGTTTGCCAGGCATTTTGTTTTTATTCAAACAGTCCAGTATGTGTGTTCAGCAAAGAAGAAAAGGGTTTATGCAGCCGCAAGACAAATGTGATCTGACCCGCTTACTAGGGGCCACATTCAGCTGAAAAATCTGAAATTGTTATGTGTGAATGCGGTGAAATTAGAATTCACCAATTGCTTAATAAATTTTTTTTAACATTGCCAATAATGAGATGCAATTGCTGGCTCGAAACTCATTAGGCTGCTCACAGAGGAAGATAAACAAATTCCTCTCCCACGTGGCTTTACACTCTCTCAGCATTCTGGTTTTCCTGCCTTTTTTTTTTTTTTCTTTGATGTCCACAGTACTTTCGGGAAGCTCTTTAACATATAGCTTCCTCTTTCACTAGAGAATAGCGATGGGACAGTTGGTGCAGAAAACTAGTGAAATTGAGTTACCCAAATCAAAGGTGCTTCTTAAGGAGGAAAACTTGAAAAAAAAAAAAGCCAGGTTGCTGCATGAATGCTTCAAAGCTGTCTTGTTTCTAATTCTCATTTGGTTTTAATTCTCATTTGAAATCTTAAGTGTAGGAACAGACAAGTTGCTTCTCATACAGGAATAGTGAATTTGAATTTTTAAATGAGTTTTAAATGAATTTGAGTTTTTAAATGGTAAAATTTCAGCATAGTAAGCATTTCAAACTTTAAATGAGATGTGTGAATTGAGCAAAAGAAATTAGGTGAATAGGGGACACAATACCTGTATTAAACTCATTTTTCTGGCTTCTTTCTTACATTGGGGATTGAATGCTGTTAAATTAGAGCCATTTTCAGATAGGATATTTCCTAAAATTGTACTAATTTTTAGGGGTGGAACCTTCTGACCCTATGAGACATTATTTTGGAAAAGTCTAATTTCAGAAATGGCACCTTTCAGTTTTTGGTAATCAAAGAGCAACATAATGCAAGTCAGATGTCAGTGATAGAATTATAGCGTAATAGCCAATCTATACCTTCACTAACACATAATAAGAAAACTAGTCCCTGCTTCCTTTATTACTTCTCTGTTGGTACTCTTGTAACAAGGGATCGCTGCTGCCTAGAGCTGCGTGGCTCTGAGGATGCTTTGAAACATGCAGGTTTGCATCATACCATGCACACAGGGAGCCTGGCCTTCGGTAGCAGCGTTTTAATGCCACAGTAAGAACGATCAATAGACAAGTCTTTTATATTCTGGATTCAAATCTTAATTGGACCATTAAATTAAATCTCAGTTTACCGATCTCTTAATCGTAATAGAGGAGTTTCCGTAATAGCAAACCCTAGAGAAAAGAGGCTGTTCCTGCTCTCACACCAGTCTACGTCGAGAGACTTCACAAGGCAAATTATGCAAGCATCTTGGAATTAATGTCCTGTGGCCAGAGCTGTTAAATACTGAACTCTCTCAGCCTCAGCTTGCCTCTTTCTTTTTTATATCCAAAAGAAAAATAAAAAGGATTTGAGGGTAATGAACAGTTTCACTAAAAAATATAAAGTGAAATATATAGTATGTAAACTCTGCAGATACTGGGAGGGGCATAGTCACAAATCCTGGTTTCTGATAGCAAAATGTAAATATCTCCTGTCTGAGCTGTTTCAGAATAATAGATAATTTTTTCTTCTCTTTCGCATCACACGTGGATTGTAGTTGCACTGGAAGGAAACTACCTTAATGAAAGTTATCGCAACAGTGTGACTATTTTCTAAGTTTTCTAAACAAGAAGGCCTGCAGCCTGGTCTCTAATTTGGTACTTTGGGGGTCCTGTTGGTACACAGTGTCTTTTTTCTGTAATTCCCCAAATATTTTCATGCAGGCATCACGTCACTGAAATAAACAGGGAAGAAGCATCCTTCTGTGGATTTGACATTGGGTGATTTACCTGCAACTCAAACTTGTGTTTGCTTTGAAGCAGTAAAAAAATGACCTGTTCATCCCAGCAAACTTTCATTGCCATATTGTGCTCTGCCCGATGAATTTGTTACTTTGAAATATTTGTGCTGATCTTTTGTTTCCCCACCCCGTGTCCTTCGCTTTGGTGGCATTTACCACGTGCTGTATGCCGTAGATTTTAGCAATAAATTCTCCTCAGCATGGAAGGCCACAGAATTGACTGGTTGACATTGCCTCAAAAATAAGAATTAAAAACTCAAAAATAAGAATTAAAAACTCAAAAGACATTTTGCTTCTAATGCTTCTTAAGTTTGAAATAGCTTTGTAGCATTTTAGTTTAGAGGAGAAAGCATTTGTTATCTAACCTGGGTATAAAATTATTCTATTTATGAGAAACTGCTGTAT
>VZTV01100609.1:1377-17486 GCA_013400875.1 Anhinga rufa
GACGTGAGTGTTATAGCATATATTCCCCTGCTTCTTCCTGCCTCGCTTCCCCAGTTGGCAGAGACACCTAGCAAGAAACCTTTCAGAAGTCAAATAGGTTTAAATCCTTTAATAAACCCCATGACAAAAAAAAATTCAAAAAAGCTGTAGAAGTGACAGCACTTTACACAGCTGCTGACAGCTACTTCACGGCAACTCCCTTAAGGAAACTTGGGGAGAAAAAGCAAGCATCAATCTACTGAAGATCTGAATACACACATCTTCCAATGAAGATCTGCACCACAAAAATAGGTTTGCTCTTCAGTGTTAACATGAGAAAAACAAAGAGCTGACAAGTACAATATGTATTATGAGCATTAATATACTTGCTGCAGTTTACTCAGTGTTCTGTATGAAAAGTACTGCTGCATGGTAGGAAGCAAAAGCCAATAGACTTGTATATCCGATTTTTAGATAACTGAACATTTAATTAACTGCAGGATAAAAGTTTAGTAAAATATCATGTTTCTGCAAACAAAAGAGGAAGGGCAAAAACTGCAGCTAACTTTTGCAGAAAGAAATCAAACACACAAGGTAAACTATTCAAGAGAAATTCCAGCAAATTTTTATCTTAAAACACAAAAGTGCACACATATAAAGAGGGTATATATATAAATACATGCATGCCTCTTAACAGATTGATTGTAGCATGCAAAAAAAGGCACCAAGTGAGTTTTCCTTACCTGTTCTGGTAACTGTAGTAAGTGGCATCTCGAGGGATTGTGCATAGCTGTTTGCCATAGCAACACAAAGTCTGTGGTGAGAACTCCAACTGCAAAGAGGAATGGGTTGTCTTAGTACTCATACATGTTTTCGCTTGCTCTCCATGGGAAGCAAGTGTGACCCAGACAACGATCATTTCCACCTTATTCTGCGCACAGTACAGCAAGCGTATGAAGTACTAGAGTCCTAAAGTGTTCAGTAGTCTGTTATTCTGAAGTTAGCTCCTCTCCAAAGATGGAAACCATACCAAAACAAGACAGTGGAAATACAGTCTCAATACACAGCAAAATAGAGAGCACTTCTGCAGTAACAAAACAACATCTGTTTAATTTGCAATAGCAAATGGGTTCACCCTAATCAAAGTAAGCCTTCAGATACTGACTTCCCACCCCCAAGGACTTATATACAAATAAACTATTTAAGCACTAGATAGAATTAGAAGATCCATAAAAACCTCAAAATCAGATCACTCAGGATTGCTAAATCCTGGTAAACTTTCAAAATTTTTGACACACCATAACTGCTAACAATTGCAACTGCTGTATTCTTCCCCCCTTCAATACCAGGAAGCAAACAGCAGACTAAAAATAGTTATTTTCTTACCTTTCTTCCACAGCAATAACCAAGACTCTGCATAACTGGGTCAATTTCTTGCTCAAACACCTCTGCCAGTTTGGAACAGTACTTATATACCCGGGATGTTTTGCGGTTATACAGCCAGGCATTATTGAACATGAGCCAGATGTCATCTACATATTGCCACGGTTCTTGATACTGTCCTGTGTCTAGCTTCCTCTTGATAGTAGAAAGGTCCATGGGGTTCTTCACTATGTCAAAATAATCCTGCAAGAATACGCAGAGTATCAAAACGCTACTACAGAACTATGCTGTGACATGACAGCATGTGCATTCTCAGCATATAAATTCTTCTGCAGTACATCAAGAAAAACAGGTTCCTCCCTGACTTGATTGTCAAACTGCTTGTGACATACAGTGAAATCTCTAAGCAATACTGTGTCACTCCCTAGTGCTTCCTTTTCATTATTTCTTTATTTCTCAGGCTCTATTGCTCTTCCACTCCTCATGTAATAAAGCCACTCTAATTTCAGTCAGAAAACAAGTATTACAAAAAGTAGGAAATGGCAATGTTTTTGCAGCTACTGTGGCCTGAGGGTATACACAAGAGCATTAACAGAAAGCAACTATTTTTAGTAGACCAGACAACCTATTAAACAAAAAGAAATAACTTTATTAGATGACAAAAGATATCATGTTTCCTCTAAAGAATGTCTTTTTCCAATTCCTCCCCCCACAGTAATAGAACCACTTCTCCTACAAAAGTCCTCAGAATATGACAGCCAATTTAGAGCTTGTTAAAGAACATTAGCAACATTTATGCCTGCTTAGAATACAGCAAGCCTTGAATTTTTGCAGTACCTAGCCTAAAAGAAACGGACACCAAAATGAAACAAAACCTTCCAGGCAAAAAGTGTTGCCCAAAGCACCTAAGCAGGACTTGTATGTGTACATATTCGTGTATAAATAGTAAACTTGTGCGGTCAATTCAGAGAGTTTAACACACAGATCCTTAAAGGATAGTAATGTCTTCTGAAGACAATTCTAAAACAAGCAGAAAATTTGCCCTAAACAAAAAGTAGAAGTTGAATAATCTCCTCCTTGCTCATAACAGATTACTAATCATTGATGGATTTATTTTTTTAAAGTGGTCTTGATCTGTTTAACTTCCCACACATTCAACCAAGTTTTATATATTATGAGAAACACCTATGGAATTCAGCAATAGATACATCATCCATAAAATGCCCCCATAGCACTGGGGAATCTGTCGGTAGTCACTTCCACATATAGTATACTTGATTACTTATCCAAAGGAAAACAGAACAAACTTTTGAAAAAAACAAACTTCCCTAAGTCAGACATTGTTATGTTCCACTGCCTAAGCTAAACTTATTCAAATGCATCAATATAAAAATGTTAACAAGACAGACTTAAGCTGTTCTCAAACAGGTATGTCATAACGTAGTAGTTTTGAATTAAAGCCAGAAGAGTATCTTGCAAAGACACTCACAGGAATTCCTAGTAGTTGGGGATCCACAGGCTGTCGAAATGGAAGAGACTCTGGATCCTGACGGTAAAGTGCCTCCAGTGTTGGCATAAGTGCCTGCCGCAACTCTTCTGGCTTGAAAACTTTTGAAAAACAATCAACATTAGAAAGATAGCAGAAACAGCTGTAACAAAGAAACCTACTGGAAAATGTGAGGTCTGTGGAAAAAGACTACAGACAATGGGTTTGAGTTACTCAGCACAGCTTGTTTATCCTCTGCAACACTGAGTTCTGAGGAGGTTATTAAACTGATCACCTGGACACAAGGAGATAATCAAAATATTAAAGAGAATCTTGTTTTTATCATAGGAAGACACCACTAAATTTAATAGAGCTGGTTTACACTCCAAATACAGCCCTTTTCTGATGTCCCAAGAAAAAATTTGTTGAGAAAATCTGTAACTGAGGAGTATTTCAAATCTCTATCGTATTGACAATTTTACTAAGGCTTAATGTCTAATACTAAAGCCTTAAAGAACTTGCCCAAAGCCAATTACAAGCACGTGTGCTATTAGACATTTTTGTCCAAAAGCCCCAAAGAACAATCCATATAAGCCTACTGAGTACCAGTGAAGAAAGCTCAGGTTTTTCCCCCCAAAGATTTCTCTAGGGAGATGCAGTGAATTTCAGTCAAAACAGTGTTCCTGCTCACTTTTTTTCTTAGACTGCCCAGCTGCTGGAGAAGACTGAGTGGCTGGAGTAGTAGGTCTTTCTTCCCCCTCTGGCATTTCAGTCTTCACTTCAGACTTCTTCTCTTCTTGTTCCATTGGGTCTGGTTTACATTCCTCCACGACTGGTTCTACTTTAACCTGGAAAGTAGTTTGGAGCCTGTCACTTAAGTCTCCTGTGAAGTCACTCATCCACATTTCTGTCCTTTAAACTTATCTGCCATCCTGCCCACCTCTCTTCCCTAGGATTAAGGGTATCTACTTTGTAGTCAAAACTTGAGCAAAATTGAGCAGATGTGCTATAACACATGTTTAAACATTGCAGTAGTGGCAATGATGAGCTGCTAACCATTTTTGAGCTGCAAGCAGACACACAGGTACTCATCTGGCTCTTCAGGCACACAGTCTGTCCTACACTGGGGCTGCCAGGGGAACACTGGTGGCAGCCACACCCCTAGCTGTCCTTAGTGACAAGTTGTCAGAGCCCAGTAAAGCAGCCCATCATGTACATATCTGCTATTCTAACATTTAACAGCTGCCAAGAACATCCAAAGGACTGACCTGAGTGCCCTCTTACACTGGCATTTACCAAAAAGCCTCACAGCTACAATCACATTATCGTGGTCCTTCCTGTTGCCACTGGCTTCTACCACCATTTCACCACAAAACAGAGACCCTTCTTTAGGAAGAAGTAGAGGAAGACAACAATCAAAATAGCAGCAGCAGGGAGCACCTACAGCTCTCATTGAACTCTGGAAGGAATGGGTTGCACGGAGACAGAAAGCATCTATCAGCACCAGATAAAGATATTCTACCCAACAACTGGCTGACAATCTCACCTCAGATTTCTCCTCCATTTGCAGCTCTGTTTGTTCTGGCTCCCCTTCATCTGTTTTAATTTCCATTTTCACTTCCTGCAAGGGTGGCTGCTGCTGCTGCTCTGGAACAGTCTGCTGAGAGTTCACCTCTGTGCTGCTGGTGGATGGGGGGTTGGATACCTGCCCATCAATGCTTACAGCTGGCTGCGAAAGCTGAGGGAGCAAAACACACATTACAAACAGGCTTCTAATGAAAGTATTTTCCTTTCTCTAATCTACCTTTTACCTATACTATGTCTCCACCATGTTGAAGTGCACTCTAGTCCTACTTGCTTCACCTGATGAACATACTGCTCATAACTACCACTACAGGAAAAAAATGCAACAGAAACATGCACTGGAAAGCCTAGTATATATAGGTAATTACATACTGTTTCCCTGTTTTACACAACTACTATACATAAGTGGACATAACTAAAGACTTCATCCATGTTTCACAGTGGATTTCAAAACATGTACTAGAATTCTGAAAAATACTCCCTCTCTGGAAACACCAGATGATCTATAGACTTGTCTTGATGCAAAAAGGTTACTTCCCAAATGCAATAAAACTTATTTTGATATTAAACTTGCCAGGAGCTACCTCCATTATCACAGTCCCACACAAAAATAAAGCCCAACTGAAAATTAAACCTGACACTTGAACACTTGCAGGGAAAACACAAAGTATTTCCTTACAGGTGTTGTGGGATGCTGAGGCTGCAACGGCGCTGTTGGTGTGGGAACAGATGCAGTCGTGCTCTGCTGTGACAAGGGTTGCTGCTGTTGCTCTGCAGAAGGGGTAACTGGTACTGAAGGCTGGACTTGTGGAGGCAGCTGTGCCTGTGGAGGTGTTGGAGTCTGCCTTTGAGGAGGGTGCATAGTTTGTGACTGTGGTCCAGGTGGCATTGCCTGAGGAGTAGGTGTGGGGGCAGTAGTGGCAGCTGCTGCTGCCTGCTGTTGCTGTGATCCCAAGCCTGGGGGCGTGTGGTGAGGTGTTGGGGTTCGACTAGGTACTGGAGAAGGAGAATTTCGGTGCATGGGAGGCTGTGGAAGAGGTGGGCAGTGAATATGGCTCCCTTGAGAACCTGGAGCCATGGCAGGAGAATTCACAGGACAGGAAGCACTGGTCATTTGTGCCTGTGGGAAAACAAATACACATTTGCAATGACTTGGAATAGAAAATAAGAGGAATTACTGTCAAATGGCTGTTTTCCCACAGTTATTGGCATACTTTTAAAAACGCGACAAATTAATTTTTTTTGAACTCTATTTCAAAAGGATTCAATTTATTTTGCTCCACATGAACATAAAGTTTTAAAGTTTATTCAGCTCTAAAAGAGATGTTTCAATAGAGTAACTTATACTTCTTGATATGTTTAAAGAATGGCACACCTACACTCCCCAGTTTGCAAGACACCTCTAAAACTGCAGATTTGTTCATCCTGGATATGTGACAATGCACCACAGTGAAAAATTGCATTCAAATACTCTTAGGGTGCCCATGCCCCCACCCCCAAGACTACAAACTGAATTTATCATCAGAAGTACAGCTGTAACTGTACCATTACGAGATTACAAAAAAAAAATGTATTGGTCAAGGAAAAAAACTGTCACTCCACAGTAATCTTGCCTGAAAACTAGGAAGAAGCATCAACGAGAAGCAAACTGATGTTCCCTACTTCTTCCTGGCCTGAAAGGTTCTTGCTGAAAAGGGAGAGGGAAAGGACAGAAAGGAAACTGCTGGACTGTACGTTCAGATCTTTAGTAGTGATAACCCTCCTATTCCCCCAAAGCCAGTAACACACTTTGGTCCTGGACAGACATGCCTTTTTATGACTTTTTCTTCCATGTTCTCTTGATTTCTCAGGCTCTGCTGCCTTACTATTAAGCAAGAAACTCTTAACTACTGCATGCTGAGTAACAGTTTCTTCTTTGCTCCATAAAACCAAACTTAAAAATTCCTCTGTCACACTTAAACTTAAGCCTGAGCACAAGCCAACAATGTTTCACCATTGCCATTCCCAGTGCCACATCAGGAAAATGCAGAATCTCAATAAATTAATTCAGTTGACTATAATTCCAAAAGCATCTTGAGAAAACAAGTTCTCCTTCATTACCACTAACTGAACAATGAAACTGGTATGACAGAGCCCACTGACACCACTTCCAGAAATCAGAAACTTACTTGAGAAACTGGTGTCTGACTGCCAGGCTGAGTCATAGGCATGCTCGCTGTGTTCATTCCTGGGGAAGAAGCAGGGAACTGAGTCTGTTGTAGAAACTGATTCTGACCAGAAGGCTGGCCAACTCCTGGCTGCTGCATACGTGAAGGAAATCCCATCTGTTGGAAAAGAAAGAAACTAATTTCACACGATGTGCATACACCTCCATGACATTTTCCAAAAAAAAAAACCATATCTTGTTGCAAAAATTGATGCTTGACGCTTATCTGTAGGATATAATATGGAAAACTTGCTTATAGCTCCTCTCAAAAGACAGAAATAATGATGATTTCCCTTGTAAGCTAAGGAAAAGGATATTGATTTTAGATTGGGACCATGACTTCAGATTTATCTTTGTTCCTTGTTTTAAAGATGCAACAGCACAAAAAGCCACTTAAACTTAATTTTTAGACAACTTTTACCACCAAGATCTAAAGGCTTATCATAGACCAGGCAAATTTTTCAGTGGAGATGCAAAAGGGGGAACCAAATGGTCAAAAGAATGAAGAAATAATGCTTGATTTTTTTTTAAATATAGATTTTTTATTATTATTATTATTATTTATTTATTTATTTTAAGGAAACCACAGCCAACAGAAGCAAACCTGTGAGCTCAACACCCTGGACGAAACGCACACTGACCTGGTTCATGGCCCCGGCCTGGCTTAGCTGTCCAGGGTGCTGAAGAGGAGGGGTTTGCCGGGGTCCCATCGGCGACAGCTGCATGTTCATCTGGCCAAACTGATTCATTCCTGTGCATTTGTGCCAAAAAAACACTTATAAACAAAGGCCTGATTTCTCCTTTGGGCACCATTCAACATTTGGAGAAGAAATGCTGTCAGTTTCCTCCTAATTTCATTTTCTAGCAACCAGTTTTCAAGCATGCAATACTATAAAGGAAATATTTCCTTCTATCAACCAGTTACATGGAACAATTTTAAATATCAAGTGTCCAAGCTACCATACTCCTTCAAATACAGACTAGCTTTTTTTCCCCCCGCAAGACTTGTTTCCACTAACTGTTATCAAAGCTCTTAAGTTTGAGAACTACTGGAGAACATGATAAATAACCAAAAGTGTCACATCTACTGCTGAAGATCAACTTTTTAAGGAAAGCTACGCTATCTTAATTACGTATTAGAATTCACTTATTGAATCCCAAATTGTATCCTCACTACCTTAAGTACTTTGTATGTTAGCTACAATACTTCTTTAATATGTAACAAAGGTTCTGCCCCTTCCTTCTGAGCAATAATTCTCACCATCACTGTAACCAACACATCCTCATCTAAGCTGGCTAGGCCCACCATGTTTAACTAACCCCACCATCCTACGTTCACACAATCAGAAGTTCCAAAAGTATCAAGTTTTTATTTAACAAAGCAAGCAGCTAATATGCAGCTCTTAAAATTCAAAAGATCATGTAATGCTATTAGATATATATTTATATATATATAGTTATGTAAGTATTTTGTACGATAGAGATAGCTATTTTCTTAATCAAATGGGAAAACTGCAGGTGAAACAAGGGCTATGACACTTCAGCAAGAGCAGCTCAATTGCAATATTCTTTCCAAATCACAGTAGCAATTTTCTTCAGCTATTTACCTGGCTGTGCCTGCATGCGATTCATCATCTGGTTTGGCACATTGGCACGTATCAGGGTTGGGTCAGGAAGAGGACCATCTGGAAAAAAAGATATTGGAATAAGATTACAGCATTTAGAAAACCACCAGGTTTTATCCACCAAACATTTTAGTGAGAATTACACACTAAAATCCATGTGTAAAAGGAAAAAAGATAACCTAAGCCTAGATGCAGGCCAGTAACTCTGAACACTCTTGAAGAGTCCTCAAAGGGTGACACGCAAAACCAGAAACTTCCTTGAAAATACAAGCATGTCCCATTGACAGAAATATTCTCTGACTTGAGTCAGCTTTCAGAAACTGAGAACAAATTTGAAATATGTTATCAAGGTACAACAACAAACTTGGCAGCTCACAAATATTCCAGACCACAGGGACTTCTACCAACCACTCTACACTGTTACTGCACCTCTAGATTTAAAACACTATGAAAACTTCATTGTTCAACAGAGTATTTATCAAAGCTCTGGAGTACTGGGCTGGGATAGAGTTAATTTTCTTGATAGTAGCTAGTATGGGGCTATGTTTTGGGGTTGTGCTAAAAACATTATTAATAATGTGGAGATATTTTAGTTGTTGCTAAGTAGTGCTTACACTAGTCGAGGACTTTAACTTCCCATGCCCTGCCACATGCACAAGAAGCTGGGAGGGGGCACAGCCAGGACAGCTGACCCCAACTGACCAAAGGGATATCCACCATATGACATCATGCTTAGCAAATATAAAGCTGGGGGAAGAAGGAAGGAGGGGATGTTTGGAGTGATGGCATTTGTCTTCCAAGTAACCATTACACATGATGGAGCCCTGCTTTCCTGGAGATGGCTGAACACCTGTCTGCCCATAGGAAGCAGTAAATGAATTCCTTGTTTTGCTTTACTTGTGTGCACAGCTTTTGCTTTACCTATTAAACCGTCTTTATCTCAACCCACGTGTTTTCTCACTTTTATTCTTCTGTTTCCTCCATCCCACAGAGGGGAGTGAGCATGCAGCTGTGTAGGACTTGGTTGCCAGCTGGGGTTAAATCACAACAATGATAAATAACCAAAAAGTGTCACATCTACTGCCGAAGATCAGCTTTTTACAGAAGTTACAGCAAACAAAGTCACAGCATCAACCTTTAAGATTCTTTCTTGGATCTTGGTAATGCATCTCGGTAAACCTTGTTCTGACTTCAAGCATAGAAAGACCCAGAACTGGATTTACCAAGATACATTCAAATTTAAGCAGGAGAAAAAAAATCAAGATTATCTTAAGACTCTTGTAGCATATGCCTGGAGCTACTGGATCTTTCTGCAGTGTTAGAAAACAACCAGGAAGCTTTTTGTCTCCCCAGTTGACTTATTCAAATTTTGACCCTATCTTCTTAGGCAACTTATTACAGTGTCATTGACAGCTATACATCTATTCCCATAAGGTGTCTTAAGAACTCAATTCTTAACTGTGACATATCTAAGAACATGTAGGACTGAATGAATGATAGAGAAAATCCTTTTCTTCTGATAAGGAAGTTATCATGAGAAAGACGGATGGGGTAGGGTGTCTTCTAGAAAATAGGTTTGCAGAACTGTTGCACTTAGTTTTAAGAAAGCATATTTCAGTCTCCAGAGTTGTCAGTCCAGAATCACAGAACAAAAAATAATCTTAACGGAGATTTTGGCTCAAACTGTTAAAAAAAATATTAGTTCTCTTTTACACTTAAATCAGAGTAAGTGATGCAATTCTATTTAGAAATGTACAGGTTTAAATCCTGTACATCAGTTATTTATAGGACTTAACTGGAAGTACAAGATTATAATGTCAGCAGATGTCTTTTTCCACTTTCTAACTACCATCCACAATAACTAGTGTTACCTGTTTTTATCTGTTACCCAAATAAAAATATACTAGATACCCGACAGCCTACAGCACCTCATCCCTTCTTAATGTTGTAAAGAGACATTACACTCTTTAGCAGCATGAGTTTTGATCATTACTACCTTTCCAAAGTCAATTTTATTCTAATATACAAATGCATGGTTAGCAGGGAATCTAATAGTAGTAATAATCTGTTTAGCATTAGATAGGAAGGTCAATCCACATAACAGAACTACTGTGAAATAGAAGACAGCTCCTTGAGGTAAAAAGGGGAAATCTGGTTTTCATTGCATGCTGGAAAGGCCACTTGTCCAAAAAGTCCAAACAAGAACAAGCACTATCTAAACTTTCAAAAGCATAAATATATAAGCATGCCAATCATCATTTTCTCTGTTTAGCAACAATAGTAATAGTGATGATCATCTGAACACCACACAACTAAATATCATGAAAATATTATTTCTCTTAAAGTAACCAGTTATCTTTAAATCAATTAATTCTAGAAGTGAATCTAATGAGACTGAAGTTCTACGACATTAAGAACACAACTTAATCTCCATTCCATCCACCTTCAAAGTGTAAAGGCTTTCAATATTGCAAATTATTCAGAAGACTAAATGCTTTTTAGATGATGTATCATCATTATTTAACACATAAGCAAGGCAAAGGTTTTACAAGTACTTCTGAACAAAGAGGAGAGAGTTCTGTTTAACTATGAGCAAGTCAGGTACCAGTAAAACAAGGAGGGCAAAATAGTGATGAGCCAAATACCAAAATAACAGTACAGGATTCCCCTGCACCAGGTAGTCAGTAACCCAACTGTTCTTACTTGCAGACATCCCTGGCTGGGGCTGTCCCATGTTTGGCCCTTGATTCATGGGAGCCTGGGGCATGCCTGGAGCATTTGGGATCATGTTTTGCTTCTGCAGCCTGGTTCTTCGTTTCTCCTCCAACTCCTTCTGAATCTTATAGATCTTCTCCGCTAGCAAGTGGTAGTACTCTGCCTGTTGGGGAGGAATACACGTCGGGAAAAGAGATGACACACACATTAAGGAAGGCAACAGGGCCCGGTGATCCAAGCTTGGAAAACAGCCTTGCACACATCCATCTCTGCTTGGGTGCAGGTGGCTCTCCCTTTGCAGGGGCTGCTGGGCAGACAGCAGGGCAAAAAGGGGCACTGCTGGCAACCATTTGGCCAACACGGGACATTTCTCCTCTCATGTCTAACACTTCTTTGGGAGAGTCACAGTGAAGAGCTTCATGCTGCCTTCAGGGAACCCCAAGAAGTCTCAGGCACAGCACACCCCAACAGGCACCACCCTGACTCCCAGCACACCCAGGCAGAAGCCTGCAGCTGGCTGGTCCCTAAACCCATCCAGCAGTCCCTGAACACACGCCTCCTCAGCCTGGGACTCTCATCTGTGCTTTCACTCCTCTTCCTCCCCAGTCACTATGGGATCAAGGCAGAGACACTTGACTGGATGACAGAGGATGGCACCTCACCCTGCTGTTTGCCGATTCATACATATCCCCTTCCACTTTCCGGGCATATGCCACTAGATTCTCCATACGCCGATCCTTCAGTGCTGCAGGGTCAGGAGTGGGAAATATGGCTTGGACTCTGAGGGGGGAAAGGAAAAAAACAAAGCACACAAGTGATCAGAATGTCCCCAGACCAGAACATCAGCACTAACCCTGGTGATCCGAACACAAAGCAGCAAGCAAATCTTCCGACAGACTGCGGCACGGTTACTGCTCCCAGGGGACACTGCCCCGTGTAGACGGCTTGAGTACAGAGTGGGACACTTCCAATACAACAGCCCCAAAACAGCAGATGCAGCTCTGTCTTTTGTGGTTGTGCTTTCCCTTCTCACAGACCCTGACAAAACTCCCTCCCTGACCCCTTGGATTTGGAAGCTGGGCTTCCTCCTGCCCCACACACACACACCTCAGAGGCAGCAACTCACCCAACAGGAGATTGTGTTGCTGTTAGCTACTCACAGTTTATGAACAAGGTGGTTTCGGAGATCCTGAGTAATGTCTTCATGCCACTGCTTTCGAATTCCCGTATTGGATGGTTGAGCTGTTGGCATGGCTCCCAAACTGGCAACGTTGGCGCTTTCACTCATCATGGGGCTTCAAAAACAGAGCAAGAATTGAGGGCAAAAGTCTAGCCCAAGCTTAGTCATGTTACAGTCATAGCTTCTTTCAGAATAACGTTAGGAC
The DNA here is from genome assembly GCA_013400875.1 of Anhinga rufa. Classification (NCBI taxonomy): domain Eukaryota; kingdom Metazoa; phylum Chordata; class Aves; order Suliformes; family Anhingidae; genus Anhinga; species Anhinga rufa. The sequence goes on from VZTV01100609.1 coordinate 13,741, forward strand.
AAAGTGCTAGTTCAGCCATTCCCTAATCAATGGACAAACTCTGCAGAAATAGCTCCACAGACACCAAAACAATGCTGTGAAAGAGTACATGCTGTCCTACCCAAGGATTTGGAAAACTGTAACAAAAGCTACAAAATCCAAAGGGAGAGATAGCCATCAATGGAATTTACCTCACTGTTTATGCAAGAAGTGCCATGAGATTATTAAGCACAAGAATTGCTTTTACACCTCAGTGAGTAACTTGCCCCTTACTCCCACTGCAGCTCAATGTCAGGTTTGTGGTATGCTGTCCTGATCAGTAAATGCACTGGAGCTTCAGATCTGCCCAGATACTAAAGCAGATAATGCCTGTAATGCTTGTAACCTCTATGGCCTAAAAGAGTCAGTTTACAAGTAGTGACAAAGTTAAAATGGACACCAAGACCTCAAGAAAAGATAAGAGCAAAGACATCACAACTACAAGGCTTCTTTTCCAGCTGTCTTCTAGCAGCAAGCATCAGTTAGTCCCTCCCAGTATAAGCATGCAATATCCTTATGTGCACCCCCTTCCATCCCATTTGTTATGGACAGTCATCAGCATTTGCAGCTGAACAAAATCACTGGGGAGCAAAGAATAATTCAACTTACTTTTGGGAATTCATAGTTGAATGTAACATTGAGTCAGGCAGCAGACTAGGGGTTTGAACCCCTACTCCTCCATTCACTCCCATTGGATTTGCACCTGAAAACCAGAAGTATTATTAAATGAACACCCCATTTACTCTGCAAGATCAGTAATTGCTCAGCAACTACAAGGGTCTAGACTTTCAAGTACTTTGACTTTTGTGAAGGGTGTTTAATTAATCGTTGCTCTCTTTACCCTCATTTTACAAACTTAGAAAGTCTGAGGCACAGCACTGGTGACCTCCAAGTGAAGCATCACACCACATTACTCTCCTGCACGTCTTCCTGAACTTCTCAACAAGCAAGCAATTTCAATGCAAATGTTATGTACCAGAGTCTTTCTGTGACTCCCTAACTAAAGATTCAGCATTACCAAGCACTTCTGGTTTTTTGTTTAGAAGCGTTTTTTGTTTGGGTTGGTGTGGTTTGTTTTTTTTTTTTTTTGGTCATTCAGAGGCTTAGGATCTATTCACAAAGGCTTCAAAAACTTAAAACATCAGCTACCACCTACATCTGACAAGGTCCCCTCTCCATACTTAAGGATCCTACAACTAACTCCAATGTTTGTACTAAGAAGGAAAATCTGACAGTCCTTTAAAGGAAAAATATCTAGTAATTTGCTACATACCAAAATGTGCTTTTCTGAATCACAGCAGATCTCAGCTACCAAAAAAAGGCCATTCTCTTCAGACACTACAGTTAAGACTCTAATAGTGAAGCAAAATGCAGCATACTTCTCTCTGGAACTTCTGACTAGATCACTTTTTGAAGTTGTGAAGCTTGGTAATGGCTTTCATGCTGCTCTCATGTATTTAGGACATGTGAATCCTACAGAATCTGTATTTCAAGCAAAACTAGGCACTGCATACAAGAGAAATCCACTGAAATTAAGTATATCAGGTCTAATATATACCTCTACTATCACAACCAAGTGTTTAACAGCCTTTTCATAAAGCTGCCTCCAACCTCCCTTCGTCCCTTAGCCTCCCTTAGTCACTTTTTCCTCCTTCCCAGATTCACTTTACCACTTGAGAACAAGCTGATGTAGAAGACAACTGTCAACCTTTGCCTTAAGTCTCTCTTTTCAACTGCCTAAAACCAACATTCGTTTGGTCCATGTAGGACCACATCTCTTCACATTGCAGTCCTCACCAAATCCTGCTGTTTCTCCTAAACTAGCCCTGTTGTCATGTAGGCCATGACCTGATGATTCCTGTCTCACTTGCAATTCCCTCCCTCCCTATGTGCTCCTAATAGGAACACAACAGTCAAAAGCCTATGCCCTCCGTGTTTATCCTTTCTACATTAAGCTTCAGTTCTTCACTCTCTAGGAGCTTTTCAACCCCATCTCACTGGATTTTCTTATCAGTGATAAAAGGAAGGAATGCCCAATGAGAAGACACTGGCCAAACGCTGTATCTATAAATAAATAAATAACCCAGAACCATTCTGCTTCAGAAAAACTGATGACACATTCCTTTCAACCTTTCAAGGCCCTCACTATAACATTTTGGGGGCTTCTAGAAAGTCATCTATTTGTAAAACACTGTAATGCACAGTAGAAAACCATATTATTTTAATGTAATTGTTTTAAGGCTAAGCTCTCAGGACCTCCCTCCTCCCCTCCTTTTTTAAAAAATGCTTTACAGTTTTAGCAGTAAATGTTTTAGCAGTATACAAGTCACATACAACCTATGAGGACCAGTCATCTCATTAACAAGACTACTCTACCCAACAGCCTTTTCCTGAGTAACTCGGGAGTAGCATGTCCTTTGGTGCAGAAATGGCACAAACTGCAGCCAACTGCTCCTTCCTTCTGCAATCTCTCCAGTGCTTCCCCATGGCATTCCTGTGCACTCATTCTGTACACGAGCTTGTCATGGGGCATATAGACAGGATCACTGCAATCCCATACAAGTTCATGACAAATCTATCAGCTCATCTTTCCTCTTCTCCATTAAAAACCCCACCTCTACTTAAGAAACTCAAGCAAAGAGCTGGGGGTCAGAAAGATTCCTGTGATATAATCTCAAACTATCAAAATTAGATTTGATGGTTAAAGGTTATTTCGTTTGACACCAGCGATAGCCAGGTTAGAATTAACTGCACTTCAAATTAAAATTCTTATGTAGTCTTCTGTGATTTTGCAATAAGCCACTCAGACAATTTACAGTTATGTGAGTCCACATGACAGGATTCGGAATGGAAGTCTGTTACTTTTCATTTTTAAAACAAACGTTACATATCTGAGATACAACTGTAAAATGCTGCAGTCTGAGTGACAAGAAAATACACTTGAATATAGGCATTCCAATGCATGCATTTCCAATTAAAACCTCCTAAAAAGCCCAAAACTTGCATTACAGTACAATTATAAAGCCACAAAACAAAATTAAGCAAAATGCTTTGGAAAATTGGTTCTCAAAAAAATCCCCTCCCCACCCCAAAAAAATACTTTTCCCAGAGAACTTGTTTTCCAAGAGAAGGCATCTGGGCCTCTAATGTTCGTGTTCCATTCAGTAGCTTGCTATCTCAAGTCTAAAAATATTGCAAAGCCATACCTTTTGTAAGTTAACTAGCAGTATTAAGCTAGTAGGTTAAGAAAATTTGCATTAGATATAGCACAGGAAAGTTACTTGTAGTTTGTATTTTAACACTAACAGATAAACTTACTCATAGGATTCATAGGGCGCAGACCCTGGGGTGACTGTCCTTGTTGCTGATTCTTCACTTGAGCCTGGGGCTGTGTCTGCATCTGGTTCCCTTGATAGGTCAGTCCGAGGGCTGCGTAGGCTCTCTCGATGGAGCTGGGGTCTATCTGACTGGTAGTGTTTATGCTGGGTGTTGTCTGCTGCCCCACACCCACAGAGCCGGTATTTGCAAGTCCTACTGCAGCTCCGCCCAGCAGTGCTGGAAGAGACATACCAAGTTAATAAGGACAGCAGGAGGTAGCCAAAGGGGTCCACAAAGACAAGGAAAGAACGTAAAGAGTGCACTGGCTGTTCAGACCTAAAACATCCCCTTCTAGGAGCATGCAGAGAAGAGGCCAGGACTGGAAAACCTGTCATGAAACAGGGAGACAA
>VZTV01100629.1:0-25530 GCA_013400875.1 Anhinga rufa
GCTCTGGCTGGCTGGCTGGGGCATCTAATTAGGCTCTGGCTGGCCAGCCAGGACAAGCTGCGTAGGATCTGGCTGGATGGCTGGGGTAAGTGGTATACATCTCTGGCTGGCCAGCTGGGGTAAGCTGAGTAGGGCTCTGGCTGGCTGGCTGGGGCAAGCGGTGTGGGGCTCTGTCTGTCTGTTCAGGGCAAGCTGGGGTAGGTCTCTGGCTGGCTGGCCAGGTCAAGCTGGGTAGGTTCTGGCTGGCCAGCCTTGGTAAGTGGTGTAGGGCTCTGGTTGGCTGGCTGGGGCAAGCTGGGTAGGATCTGGCTGCTCTGCTGGGGAAGCTGGTTGGGACTCTAGCTGGCTGGCTTGGGTAGGTTTAGCACTTTGTCTAGCTGATAACTGTATGAGTGTGGTTCTCTGTTCTGGCCCTGGGCTTAGTATTAATCTAGCTGGCCATTGTCAGAGGCTATGGGTGGCTAGTTTTCAAGCCTGCGTCTGTCTGATGGCTGCTGCTCATACTTCTGCAGCCTAGTTGTTGGGCAGATGCTCTTGTTGGCCAGCAGAGTGTGGCTCTGGCTCTCTCTTTGTGAGGGCATGTGTTTGGATTTTTGGCTGGCAAGGGAGAGACTGTTTTGCTGGCTGGTCTCAGGGAGCATGGCTGTTGCTTGTTTGATATCCAGGCATAGGTGGTCTGGATCTCTGACCTCGGTAGAGGTGCTCTGGCTGCCTGGCTGGTGAGAGATGCTTTTGCTTTTGTGATTAAAGGTCAGATTAGCATTCCAGATAACAATCGTGTGAAGGAAGGTTAGCAGTTTGTCCTAAGTAGAAGAATAGTGAGCAATCATTTGTGTTTGGTAATCAAAGGGGAGCATTGGGACCTCAGGAGGTCCTGTGTTAACAGCCAGGTGGCAGAGGCAGCACAATACTGGATGTCTGAGTATAATTCAAAGGTTCTGAACATGACGTGAGAGGACAAGAGTGTGTCTGTGTGTTATTGGATGATTGTGCTTAACATTTAATTTCAAATTATATATGAACTCCTAGAAAATCCCTTTGGATACCTCTCTTCTCTTATGGAGAAGTGGGTCTCATGATCATGAAATAAATCTTTCTACCCTTGTGTCCCTTTCTTCCTTGGTCAACAAACATCCCAAATCACTTTTGCAACAGAATTTGTAGACCAGATGGGACCACCTCATGCACTGGTTAACTCTGGCACCTCTTGAGGAGCATCTGATCCATGGACTGGGTGAGTTCATCTATTTCTGTCTGTTGCAGGGAGTATGCTGGGACCAACCAGAAAGAGGTGAGGTGGTGGTGAGTTGAATTTCTGTAATTCTGTGTAATTCCTTTAATCTGGTAATGGGTCAAGGTGTAGCGAAAGGTACGTCATTGTCAGAAATCTGGAATAATTGGAGCAAAATTGTGTCAAGAATCCTGGCTGGCTATGACTGCTTTTGGGGTTTGGAGATTAAAAGTGGCTGTCAGTGGGCAGTTTTAACTTTGACTGTCTAAAGTTCTTAAAGCTAATATCGGAAGACCATTTCCCAGCTCAAATCAATTATTGGTACTTTTGAGATAATTGGCAACATGATAGTTCTAAAGGCAATTATACAAGCCAGTCTTATAAAAATAAGATAAACAATAAGAACAAACCCAAGGCATCTCCTCAGTCACTGCTGTTTGTGCAAGCTCAGGCAGCTGCTATAGATGTGTGTCTGTTTCCTTTGCCTCCTATTGACTCTATCACTCCTGTTCCCCCTTTTCACCTCCTGCTTTCCCTTCAACAGCTGTGCAAGCTCTGCTGAAGGACGTAGTTATTCCTCCTCCTGCGGCAGGGGCAGCCACAACCATAACAAGAGTACACGTGCCATTTGGCCCAGCAGATTTGGTGGTGTGGCAGCAACAAACACCCTGACTCCAGGAAGACCTGGAAAAGGTTCAGCAAATGATTAGGGGAATTTTTAGAGCATATGGCCCTGCTTGGTCTAATGTTTATTGGTTACTGGAAACTGTATTTACCCCTGAAGAGTGAGTGTTGATTTTGCAAAAAAAAAGAGAATGAGCTGCTGATCCAGATGGTAGGACTGAGTGGCCTGACGCAGAGCCAGGCAGGAATTATCAGGATCCAAGGCAGAATTAGATGCATTAGGTTTATGTCAAAAAGGGTTAGAAGAATGGTGAATTGGACAAAGGCAAAAGAATGCTGACAAGGCATTAACTAGGCAGGGGAAACCATTCTGAATGCTTGGGGGAGTTGACCCTGAAGCCCTGCAAAATAGGTCTTTGCTTGTCTCCTTATTTGTAGATCAAGTGGTCCCAGATATTAAGAAGTATTTTAACCAACTTTCTCTGGGTTGGGAAGGGAAGCTGATAGGGGAGATAGTAAGTATTGCAACATTTGTGTATAATGGAAGAGGTGAGGCTAAGGCTAGGCAGAAGAGAAAACAGCAAGAAGAGAAGGCTAACTTGTTAGCAGCTGCTTTGAAATATAGGAATTTTAAGGGTCAAAGAGGCAATAATAATGGAAATAAGGGAAACAGAAATTTAAATCAGACAAGACCAAAGTATTATTGCAATAAAACCAAGATATTGGAAAATACAACGCCCTGTGATTCCAAGAAGGGGTCTATGACAGCAACCAAGGGAAACCAAATCAGTCAGGAGCTGAACGAAAGCGATGAACAGTGATGGTTACCAGATCTCCAAGCCCAAAGCAGTGGAAGGAGGTTGAAAAGTAATCCTCTCAGGGGAGTCTAAGGAACCAACTACAGACTTGAAAATGGGAGATGAAACTTACTCATGTCTGATAGATCCTGGTGCAACTTATTCAACATTAACAAACCCCCAGAAAAGATCAAGAATTAAGGCTAAAGTAAATATTATAGGAATAGAAGGTAAATCTACATTTCATAGAATCATAGAGTCATAGAATGGTTTAGGTTGGAAGGGACCTTTAGAGGCCATCTAGTCCAACCAGGGACATCTTCAACTAGAGCAGGTTGCTCAGAGCCCCGTCCAGCCTGACCTTGAATGTTTCTAGGGATGGGGCATCTACCACCTCTCTGGGAAACATGGGCCAGTGTCTCACCACCCTCACTGTAAAACATTTTTTCCTTATATCCAGCCTAAACCTACCCTCCTTTAGTTTAAAACCATTACCTCTTGCCCTGTCACAACAGGCCTTGCTAAAGAAATTGTCTCCATCCTTCCTATAGTCCCCCTTTAAGTACTGGAAGGCTGCAATAAGGTCTCCCCGCAGCCTTCTCTTCTCCAGGCTGAACAACCCCAACTCTCTCAGCCTGTCCTCATAGGAGAGGTGCTCCAGCCCCCTGATCATCTTCGTGGCCTCCTCTGGACCCGCTCCAACAGGTCCATGTCCTTTCTGTGCTGAGGGCTCCATTGCTGGACGCAGCACTCCAGGTAGGGTCTCACCAGAGCAGAGTAGAGGGGCAGAATCCCCTCCCTCGCCCTGCTGCCCACGCTGCTTTTGATGCAGCCCAGGATATGGTTTGCTTTCTGGGCTGCGAGCGCACATTGTTTGCTCATGTCCAGCTTTTCGCTCACCAGTACCCCCAGGTCCTTCTCTGCAGGGCTGCTCTCAATCCCTTCATCCCCCAGCCTGTATTGATACCGGGGGTTGCCCTGACCCAGGTGCAGGACCTTGCACTTGGCCTTGTTGAACCTCATGAGGCTCTCACAGGCCCACCTCTCCAGCCTGTCCAGGTCTCTCTGGATGACATCCCGTCCTTCTGGTGTGTCAACCGCACTGCTCAGTTTGATGTCATCTGCACCCAGGACAGAGGAAATGATAGTACAGATAGGTCCATGACCTGTTAATAATTCTTTTTTGCTGTTGAGAATCAGCACCAGCAGATTTGGTGGGGAGATATTTGTTATACAAATTACGGGCAGAGTTGCAGTGTACACCACAAGGAATTACATGGTGGTTCCTGATGTATAATGTACCAAAAAGTCATGACGGCTATAGCAGCTGAAGAAGGGATAGAAATACTGCAGTAACTCAAAGACTTACCTAGTATTTTAGGGGCCCAAATTTCTGCGTATGTAGGGTTATTAAGGTCAACTAATCCAGTACAGATAGAAATGAAGGGAGGCAAACCTCCCTGCTTAAAACAATACTCAGGAAGCAAGAGAAGGTATAAGACAAATAACTGAAGATTTTCTGCCAAGAGGGATTTCAACTCCTTGTGAGTCTCCCTGTAACAGTCCTATCTTGCTGGTTAAAAAAACCTAAACTAAGCTCAGATGGAAAACTAGTTTATAGATTTGTCCAAGACTTACAAGCAATAAATAAATGGATAACTGTACTGCATCCACTCATTTCTGATCCTTCAACAAGTATGATACCGGTTAACACAAAATGTTTTACAGTAATAGATTTGTGCCCAGCTTGCCTCACTATAATGGCGCATCCAGAATCACTATATTTTTGCCTTCACCTGGAAAGTGAAACAGTAAATGTGGACTCGATTTCCTCAAGGGTTTGCAGGGTTGTTGACTTTATTTTTGAAAATCCTAGTGGCAGATTTACAGGACATAGAGTTAACCAATAACTGCGTTAACACAGTATGTGGATGATGTGTTAGTAGCGAGTGCAAATAGGGAAAATTGTGTTGAAGACACAAGTAATGCTGGTTGCTTTGGCTGATAAGGGCCATCGAGTCTCCCCAAACAAATTACAATTCTGTAATGAAAAGGTAGGGTATTTAGGATATTTTTTTATCAGGAGAGGGCGGGAAGATACGAGATGACTGAGAAGAACATCCCAAGATATGCTTAGGCCTACAACTAAGAAACGGGAATAGAGCAAGAGTTGCACACTTCATACCACCCTCAGTCATCAGGGAAAGTAGAAAGAATGAACCAAAGCCTTAAAGATGTATCAAAGATTTGTACAGACACTAAAATGGCCAGATGCTATACCTGTTGCTTTAATGCACATAAGGTGAAGGCTGAACAAATTGCAACTGACCTAGCAGAAGTGTTATTTGGCAGGAATATTCAAATTCTGAACACGTATATGGCTGTGAATACTAGTCATTCCAGTCTGTTGTCTTTTTTTCATGACTTCTGCTCCTGGAGAGACCCCCAGCTCTGAACCCCTGGTGAATACACCCAGATTTCAGTCTCCAAGGAGATAAAAAGAAATGTTTATGAAGAAGGGGTCTAGAGGAAAGAACCAGTGGTGGGTATCAGCTCGATCTGTACCCCTCTGTGTCCAGGGAGTACTTTAAGGTAATTGTCAGCATTGTCAGAAATTCACTTTACGGGGTATGTACCTCTACTGCAATAACTGTCCATGCTTGCAAGCGGTCAGAAGTGCTGCTGCAGAGGATGGGAAAATGTAATGTAGAAATCCCTACGTATTCTTAATCCTTCAGGATGTAAAAATTGGTCTCACACTGGCCTTCCTGAGTTTCAGAAGGCTTAGGTCTGAAAGTACTTTGGTTTTATTTCCATGGAGCTGAATTGCTTTGTCACAGCGTGGTCTGGACCTGTGCAGGGACCACTCCGTCAGCAGCGAGCTGGGCAGATCTGACCCAGTCCTTCCTGCCATGAACGGAGCCATCATTGTGGGAGGCCACATCTGTTTTCACACACATGAGTGCAGGAGAAACACATATCAACCTTCTGGCATTACCAGATACACAGAAGAAATGTTTGCTCTTTCTGAAAATCTTACTTGCTTCAGATTTTCAAGGTATGCAAAAATTTAATCTAGTCTGAAAAGGCCGTATTTATTTGCTGCCTTCGACTCAACCAAGGCTATCTCATTAAAGAGTGTCATGACCAAGGACTTTTCAACCTGCCTTTCATGTTCTCGTTGCCATGCTGAAGTTGTGTTTCCAGCTTTCATCCTATAAAACATTGCTTTTCAGCTTCTTTCAATTTGTGGACCCCTAAATTTTTTTCCAGTGGAGTTCTGGTCCCTGTACAATGATTTTCAGTCTGCTGACAAGACTGTTTTTATAAATACCTTAGTCTGTGTTTGCTCCGCACTTCCAGTAAGCAATACCAAGGTAGATGAGCTGGATTTTTTTTTTGTTTTTGATCAAAGGGTATGTCTGTGCTTTTTGAAAGAAACTTCTTAAAGCTCTTTAATGCTCTCATTTGCTGCAGGTACCAGTGGCTGCAGTTTCTTGTGTCTGGTAGCAAAGCTTCAGCAAAAGGCACAAAATGGTTTTTGCTGCTTTTTCAAGTTGTTTGACTGTCACATTAGGTTATCCATTGGTACTGCAGTGTGATGGGGTGGGGAATCCCTGTCATAACCACCTGTGATCTTGCGGTTGTAAAGCTGCTTTGGTGGCTTTTGTCCCCATTCTGTACTGTGTTGAAAGATTGTCTTAAATGAGCCTGGCATTAACCTTTTTGTAACCACAGCAGACCACAGCAGATGTAAGACTAAGACGTTGTTAAGTGAATCTTGCAGGGAAATTTTAACCTGTGAAATCTCTTTGACTTTGTAAATGATGTTTATGTGATTAGTTTGAAGATGGCAACATTAGTGAAATTTCTCAAGTTCATCTTCCAAGTTGGGATTTTGCCAAGCCAATTTTCTGTCACTGAAATGAGGCAAAGCAAAGCAAGAAGAAACAGGAAAAAGATGCACAAGTTGGTCTGGTACTTCAGGAGTGAGTGGGTGGCTGCAGAGAAACCTTGGTTGGCAGGAGCTGAGAATCTCTGTTGAAGGCAATTTTGGCTCTTCCCCCAAGAACAGGCTAGGCCAAGGATGGTGAGCTGGGGGCACTGGTGGCAGAGTTACACACTAGCAGCTTCTGAGCAAGGCCCAGGTGAAACTGACTGGGAGCTGAAATTCATCTGAGTCTTCTAAGTTATATTAGAGATGAAAGAAAAAATCCCCATAGTTGGCTTGTACCAGCCTGTGGCAGCTTGGATCCTGACTTGACTTTTCCTACTGTTGTTCACTCACAGAAACATATTTTCCTGTGACTAGCAAAACTAGCCAAAGCATATAGACTATAGGCACTGTGCTTGCTGTCCTTGATATGGTCCTTCAGTTAAGTTTGCCCACGTAGCAGCATGACTGAACACATACATGTGAATAGCTCTGTAATAATAAGTTTGGCTTTGGGTTTTTTTTTTTCAGAGCAAATGCAAAGCATTTTCCCCCACACGCAGTGGTGCTAAATATAAGTTGTGTAGTTTCTAGCAGTTATGCCATATATGGACTCTTTCTTTTGTCATTGTGGGCCAGACTAGGAGACCTATGTCAGAGAAACTGTATGAGATTGGTATGCTTGACCTGGACAATTGGGATCCTCATGTTCTTGTTCATCTCACCTGGTAGTGAGGCGATAGTTGAGCGCCAAGGTGAGATGGCAGGTGGTAGATGGTGCTGGGACCTACAGCAATGGAGCTGATGCCTTCACCAGGCACAGCCTGAGCCTGTGCCCCACGTGGGCTGTGTGGGAAGGGTTGAGGGTATGTGGCAGAAGAGTTGAGATGGGATGATATCTGCCATCAGACCATGTACTTGGAGCTCAGTACTCGCTGTGCTCCAGCACCCTGAGAAGCAGTGTGGCACAGTACCTCTTCCATGTGTCTGCTTTTTGGTGGACCTGCCGGGGTGCCCCTCATCCTGTAGCTGCTCAGCAGTAGTGGTGTTAGAGGTGAATGCATGACATTCACCCTGAGCTGCCTGTAACCCTCATCGGTGTCACTCAGCATCCGAGAGAGAGCTGGGAGAGGGGGAGCTTGTGCATGAATTGTGGGGTCTGTGACAGGCACATGGATTTTAACTTGTCAGAAATGGGAGCTGAAGAAGACCTCTCTCCAGCTTGTTATTTCCATAATCTGAAGGCACGGGACTGCTCTACTGTGCATTACAGGCCAGCAAAGAGATCAGCTCTCGCAGAGCGTGAGACAGGTGGGCACTGTGTGCATAAAATCAAAGTGCTACCGTGAGTTTTTCTACTTGGGTTACTTCGAGCAGAGGGTTTCTGTGGACTTAGATCCTCTCTTTTCTCCTGGGTACTATGCAGAGTCTCATCTTCTCTGCCCTTTCAGGATCCTCCCTGCCACACACTGTCACTTGAACGGTATGTTTTAGAACAGCAGCATTTGGTTTGGTGGGTCCCAGATAGCTTCAGTATCCCATAGCAAAAGCGAAGTCCATGGCAAGAAGTGGGAGGCTGGCGGTGTGTGTCTCATGGAGAGGTTTCTGAGGCACGACAGACCTGCTGCTGGGACTTCTCCCAGGTTCCTCTTTGTGGCTCAGAGAGGGTATCCATAGGGGTTTTCCTTTTATCAGCCCTCTTGCTAAGCCCCCAACACAACAGTCTTCATCCATGTTTGCAGGATCTTGGTCCTTCCTTCCATCCCTTGGCAAGAGAAAGCTGAAAATATCCATGGATGTTCTGAAGAAGAGAGTGTTCCCATGGGCCCCTGTCACTGGAGATCTGACAGTCCCCATGGGGGCATCCTGGGAGCTCCAGAAATCCTGGCCCCGACTCTTGCAAGTGTTGGATCGTTCCTTTCCTGGAGGTACTACAGGCTGGAGAAACCCCTTGTATCTTGTCCATAATTAGGCCCAGAGGCTTTTTGTAGCAGTTCTTGATTTCCGCATGTTCCTGCAACGTGCTTTTTGTAATCTGTGGGTTACTTCAAATGGCCCTGTCACAGAGATAGCATCTGTAGTTGAGGCTCTGACATTAGCTGTGTTTGGACACAGGCTAATGGCTGAGGTCAACTTTTAATCTGACTCAGAACAGTCTTTTTTATGGTCTCTTTGTGCTAGAAGCTTGAAAAACAGTGTGGTGATGCGACTCCTTCCCTCCCTTTTCCCCTCACAGTGGCCTCTGATTAAACCTCATGTTGTACAGCTGGTCGATGGCTGTGGAGTGCCACCCAGGGCTGGGCGTTGTCTTAGGGCAGAGGACCAGCCTCATGGAAGTTGGATGGATTGAGCTGAAAGGGGGATCACCTGCAGGTTGTCTCTGAGGCAGAGATAGGAGGAATGAGAACGAAAATCCAGTTTCCTTCTCTCCTCCTGATTTGCCTTATTCAGCATCCAGATGAGGGCTGGTCAGGAGAAATTCCCCGGGTGCAACTTTCTGTGGGAACTGTTGCAACTTCCTGTGGCAAATGAGTGATTTCAGGAGGTGGGGAGAAATGCTAGTGACCTGTGCCTGGCCTGTCTGCTTTCCTAAGACTTGACATGAGACCCTTCTGCTCCGGTCTGTGTGGCGGGGAAGAGCCTCTCATCTGTCAGACATGCTGGCAGACAGCATGGTATGCATCTGTTTTGGTGAGTAGCATGTGTGCTTAGCATGCGGGTCAGCTTTGAGAATGGGCTGCCATCGGTAAAATTATGTCTATCCACAGCTGCCACACAGCCACTGGGTTTCTCTGCTCCTCCAGGACCACGTAAACCAGCTGTAGCTGGCTGGATGTCACAGATCAGGCTGACGGGCTCTCTCTGGTGTGTTGGGTCCCAAGCAGCAGTGCTGCTGTGCTGTATCTCAAACTTGTGGAGTACAAGTGCTACAGGACAGCGTGTGGGACAAGGGCCAGTGGAGAAGGTCTCACGCAGAGCATACGGTATTTGGCAGGCACAGGCCTTTGGGGCTGCCTGGGAAATCCTATGTATGTCCATGCTCCTGGCTGTCTGTAGCTGGGAATCTGAGTGTACACAGGTTTATTTCCATTTTACAGCTCTGTGCCAGGCTGTGGAGTCCCTGACACAAGAAGGTCTTCATCTATGACCAGAGGTCCTGGCCACCCTTCTTGTTATGTCAGTACAGCCTATTTTGTCCAGAAGCCCTGAACATGATCTATGGGGGTACCCTGATTATGCATGTCCAATTCCTAAATAAGTTGTAAAGTAGCTGTAATTTCACAGCTTTGCTGTTAGAGAAACGAAGTGCATGACAGTCTCTTTATCACCATGTAAGCATACACCTTCCTATGTTTATCTTTGCTATTTTTTGCTTGTTATTGCTATTTTTTTGATCAAGAAAGAGTTCAGAGTTCAAGCATAGCTCTCTGGCTGGTTTGATTTAACAAAGAAAGAATTCATATTCTAATGAATATGAATCTTCATCAGTCTCTGCATCTTCATCAGTCTCTGGGTTCCTGCTGCCCCCACACAGAAGCAACTCTCAAGCTTGCCCCCCATTCCTGCCTTGTGGCTGCACAGTTAAACTCTCCTAAAAAGCCACTCAAAGCGTGTTTAAAAAAACCTCTCTCGTGTATGAATTGCTGTAGGTGTGGAATGGACAAGTAAGCTAACACGGCTGCAGGCTTCTCCCTGCTCCCAGTGCTGCACAGTCCAGGCTGTACCTGCCCTGGCAGCCTGTGGTGGAGCCTGGCCGTGCTGCTCCACTGCCGGGGGATGGATGGACAGAAGTGCAGATGCCGGCAGCCAGCAGTGTTTCCTGGCCCGGGGCTGGCGCTGGGGCAGGGAGCCCTCAGCAGCCTGCAGAGCCAGCTCTGTGTGTTGCCAGAGCCGCGGGCTTATTTTCTGTTTCCACGCATTGATTTTCTGGCGTTTAGCTCTGCCACCTGCCTCTGTATGAAGCTAGGCCTGTGTATTTCCCCGGTTAATGCTGACATGCATTACCATCAGTAAAAATACATGCGCTGTTTATGCTTACCAGCCTATTGAAAGGAAGACATGCAGAGTTGGTATGTACAAATTTCCTCATAATACTTCTTAGCTTATTTCTTGCTTTACTTGCTAGCTCAGGTTTTCCAAGCTCCCATGCTCTGTCAATGCCTCATGTCGTGTAAGGAATGAATCTCCTTTCTCCTTTCATGATGCTTTCAGTGGCTGAAAGGACAAAATGGCTCTGTGAGCTTGCAGCTCACCAAGTAAAAAAGATATTAGTTCACTTTCCAATTACAAGTTCTTGTCTTCCCCACCCCACTTCTACTTGTCGTTTCTGTTAAACCTCTCAAGGTGGTTTTTTTTGTCTGCAATAATCACACAAAACTTTATGCATCTTTATATAAAAAGGGGAAGTGAATTCTCTGGCTAGCCAAGGGTGTTGTGAGCATTCATTAGCCTATGTTAGAAATTAGTGTCTAATCACATCTAAAAAATTTGTTGTATATGAAATCTGAGAGGATTCCTCTTATGAGGAGGCTTCTGATTGATGACAACACAGATTGTGCGTGTGCTGTCATCTTTATCTTGTCTGTGATTTCTTTCTTTTCTTTTTAAGTTAGTGAGGATGTGAGGGACAGAAGGAGCCTAATGGGACTTCATGTACTGCGTGATGTATGGGGCACTTGCAGTCAGAAATATTGAACTCATAAATGTACTCATTTGCCCTGGAGTCACTGAGAGGGAGACTAAATACAGGACACCGCAATGTCACAGTCATGCAGAGTCACTTCTATAACAACAGAGCTACAGTAGGAAGGCTGTATTTTTCTTTGATTTTACTGCAAATCTGTAAATGAGCTCTGTTGGGCTGCTATCATTGGCTGGAGGAGAAGGAGAACTTTTGCTGGATTTGGCTGTATTCATACCCCTTTTGCATTTTGTTGCTTTTCTGAGATTCTGAACATTCTGGGGTGCTATTTTGAAGTGACCATGCACATGCTATCTGTTCTGTCTCGTGTGTCCACCACAGCGCTGCAACCCTAAGCTCTACCAGCTTGCCCTTCAAGCATGAAGGTGAAATGAAGTTGAATGTGCACATCCAAGGCAGATGGTTAGCCCCAGTCTTGCAGTGCTATTTGAGAGAGATTTTCTTCATGTCATTTCAGCAGCACAGAAGGAAATGAAAGTGTTTCTTACTGTAAATACTTTTCTCTCTCCCCCTTCCTCTGCACTGCTGTGAGTGTCTGAAGACTCACTTCACTGCTTTTCTCAGAGAAGGCTATTTCTGTCACATCTTAGATCAGTTTAAGCCTGCCCTATGCACATATGATAAAGACAGGATGGTGCCTTGACCAGCTTCTAGGTTTCAGATGCCAGCAGGAGGTGAGATGTAATTGTTATTGCTAAGAAGTCAGAAGGGCCAAACCGCTGGCTGAAATGTGGAATTATCAAGCAGAGCCAAATTGTTTGAAAAACAGTGCAGGCCACAACCCAAGGGGTTTAACCATTTCTCAGAAATGTGTGTATATGTGTAATTTCACTGTGTGGAGCTTCCTTAACAGGCCATGTCTATTTTTGTGTCCAGAGAAACAGCACAGAAGTATAAGATTCCCAGCCATGTCCTGAACTGCTGTCACAGTTATTCCCCAGCACATTTGCTAAGTGCGTCTAAAAAATCCAGGTGTTGGCTCTAATGCTATGGCAGTTTACTTCCTCCAGTGAGTGAGACAGTTTCTGCTGCGTTGCTGGCGTAATCCACCTCAGCATGCAATGCAAAATGCCAGCCTGCTTTAAGGCATCTCGTTGAGTGCAAACAAAGTATCTGGCCCTCTGTGGCCCTGTAGATAACTGATGCACAGCGGTTCTTGAAGACTGGCTTTTCAGTCTCGTCTCTGGGATCTGCACTCCAAACAGAGCTGGGGTGGCTTTCGGGCTGCATTCAGTCTAGTTTTGCAATACAGCTTAAATTCCCGTGACCTTTATTCTTTGCCTGGGGCATGGCAGGTACCATTTGGTCACTAGAAGAGCCCAGCAAAGTTCAGGCTGGCAACATAGCCTTTGCGTACAGCGGGAGAACCTTCTCCCACACCTTCTGCTGGTGAGGCTCTCCCTGAGTGATCGTTGTTGGTATTTCAGAAAACCAGCTGGTCTGCATATGCAGTGCTTTATCTGACTGGAGTAATTTCTCTTCCCTGGGTGGAGATGCTTTACTTCGATAAACTGGAAAAGGATGAAAGAAATAGGTGTTTTGCCTTTGCCTGGTCTCAGCATTAGCATCTTCCTATATGGGGTGAGCTGACTAGGAGATATTTTAGTCTCTCCTCACCTCTCAGCCCTATTCTCACACTTGCAGCTAGCTCCAAGGTGCAGGACTTTGCAGAGCACATTGTGGCTCGCTTGATTCAGCCTGAGTTCAGTCACCCAAAACCTTGCAGGTCTATTTTGAAACATTATTCAATCTGTCCACTATGGAGTTTCTTTTCTTTTTTTTTAACTCTTGCTTCTGACATCATTTCCTGAACGCTATATTCACTGAGCTCTGTAGGCAGATCGTCTTCTCAGCATATGATGCAAGGAGCTCTTTAAAATGGATTTCAGCTCTCTTTTTACTCTGCAGTGCTTGCTGGTGATAATAACTGTTACTCATGGTAAGTGGGTTTTTTCTTTATGAAGTTGGCACAGATTTGCGTAGGTGAGCAGACACCTTAATTTTGCTCCAAGATCTTTTAAGGACTCTACCAGGTTTGGGGAGACATCAAATAGTGTAACTGCTAATGCATGAAAGGGGCAGTCAGACCAAAGTAAGACAGATTATTTTTTTTAGTAAAAGAATTATAACTAACGTATATTGTACTTTCTCAGTGTACTGCATCTCTAAAAGCGTTTCAGTGGAGAACGTAAGGTCTTTGTACACAGAATGCTGGCTGGAGGGGCTGGAGAGCAACGTGGTCCCGCTCCTAATGCTCAGTCTGACCTTGGGTTAGTCCCTGAGCTGCTGTCTCCCTGCCATTTACTCATCTCTGATTTGTGTACAGCAACTTAATAATGTGCAAGGATACTGTGAGACTTGTTCAAGTTAAAACTGTGACCTTACTCTTGGGTAAAAGCAGCTGTGCAGGCAGCAGTTGTTTTTGCTACCCTCTGTACGAGATCCATGGCATTGATGCCACGAGGATCTTTCTTTGCACAGTGTCTCAGCTCTGAAGGCGGGGTGGTAGATGGTCATGTTGAATATGGGGAGAGAAAAGACCAGCTGCCCAGCCTTTCATCACCCTGTGTGCATGGTGCACACACCACTCCCATGTTATCGGTGGGAAAGTTGGCCTTTACAGAAGGCTTCCCACTCCTCTGATTTTCAATTACTGGTGATACCAGCCTGTCACTAGGGGTGGGTCAGTCCTTTTTACGTCTCACCTGGGCATTTGTCTTTCTGGGAGGCAGCCAAGAGGGGATGGATGGACATGGAAAGCTTGCTGCCCACACTCTGTGCCTCTCCTTTCAGGCTCCTGGACTGGTGTGCTCAGTGGCGGCTCAGCAGTCTTTTCTGTGGGAATTCAAAGCCTGAAGGACCTCTCCAGATTGAGCAAGAGAGACATGAGATGCTTGACAGTTGTCTCAAATGATACTTTGTTGATTGAGTGTGGCACTTCTGGTAGCAGATACATGAACTTGCAGAATGGCTCCCTAGTGCTGAGGAGTGTGGAGAAAGAGGACGAAGGAAAATACGAGTTTGTTTTTCACAATACCACCAGTTTATTTACACTGAAAGTATTTGGTAAGTGGCCTTCTTAGCAACAAATAGCTTTTGAGCTTGTGAGCCTGGC
Source organism: Anhinga rufa (assembly GCA_013400875.1). NCBI lineage: Eukaryota > Metazoa > Chordata > Aves > Suliformes > Anhingidae > Anhinga > Anhinga rufa. The sequence continues at coordinate 14,404 of VZTV01100629.1, forward strand.
TGGAAGCTTGTGCCTTGAAATTTTTCCTAAGAGATAGCTTGAGCTTGCAGGAGCTATAGGTGCCTCTGTAGGCACCTTTGCAACAGCTTTGTAAGCCTCTGGCATCTCGGGGAGCAGAAGCGGTGAGTGTAAACTAAGGGATGCTTTTTGCATCTGTGTTAGTCTCTCCTGTCTGTTGAGCCTTCCTTAAAGTAGCCAGTCAGTTGAGCTACATGCTGTTTTTTCCTGATGCAGCATTAAGTGCTTGTAAGGTTGAACCTACAGTATGTAGACACGTAGCTGGAGATTTTGGTCCATTTCTAGAGTGCTCTCGCGAAAGCTCTTCCTGACCGACAGCATTTTGCTGCCTGTGGATGCGCTTCCTCAAGGAGTTAACTCTACCTGACTTGGCTCTGGAAACTGAACTGGACTTCTGTGCAGGTCTGGGTTGAGGCGTGCTGGGTTTTATCCCTGCTTCATGTGGCTGAGGAAAGGTACTAAAGGAATCTGGGTGTCACTTTCTGGTTCTTAGCTGCCCCTGAGCAGCTTGGTGGTCAGCATCTTCTGGGTCTGTTCAGAGACCAGCAATAGGTACCTTACCATGCCAGTCTCCCTGCTGTCCTCCCCGTGGCCTCAGAATTGCTGCTCCCCTTCATGTGCCTGATCATCCATCCATCTGTGGGATGAGAAGACAGAAACAAAGTCGCTTCTGTACAGGATCCAGCTCATTGCTTGGGTTAATATGGAGAAGGCTTAAATGGGTTTGCCCCCCTGCTAAATAGTGCTCCAGACAGCCAGCAAGCATTGCTCTGGTCCTCGTCTCCACCGTTCCTTTTGCAGGGCTTTCACTTACAAAAGCTTCTAAGAGAAATTGAAGCGTATGAAATTGTAATGAAAATGTCTGAGCAAACTGGTCAGAGTGAAGACAAATGAATCCGTACACCTTTCGGGTGCAAACAGGCAGAACTGCTGCAGAGAGTAGGTCAAAGATGTGACTCCTTGGCACGAAGATGAGGGACTTAAACTGAAAGTAGGCAAAGACTGCAGAAGTGTCCTGGGTTTAACCTCCATTTCAGTGGATTCACTTTGGGAACTTTTGTCTCCTCTTTGTGTTCTGTTGCCACACCTAAGTCAGGGAAACAATTTCACAGCAAAGGTATTCCTGGAGGCAATGAATTTTAGCTGAAGATGATGTCCTAGTTGAAGAAAGTATTTTCTGAGCTTATTTACATGGATGTTTCATAGACATTCTCAATGTGACTCTTACTGTTGTAAAACCATACCTCTTCTTTGTCTAGTCTGTATTTGCAAAGTGGCAAATGTAGGAAATATGTTGGCTCCTTGTAGTAGACTGAAAGAGAGAAATTCAGGAAAATATAATAAGATCAGTGATTCATTACTTCATTTTAAATTGTCCTAGTCTGGGTCATCCTGTCTAACTGCAGGTGTCTAGTGTTGGTAACTATGTTGGGCATGATTTGTACTAGTTCCTTTCTAAAATGGAAGAAGAGGCAGAGTGACAGCAAAAGTACAAACCTCTGGTAGAAGAGAGGGCTGCCTCCTCTGAAGCTATGGTTATCTGCTGATTACAGAGGAAGCCTCTGGCTGGCAGATGCTTTGGGTGTTTCCACTGTCCTCTCAGATCAGGGGCTTTTATTTTTCGCTTTTTCAGCCTCAATAAGGAAAATGAAGATTTACCAGATCTTTGAGGCATCCCCAAAACAGGGACTGAATGTCACTAGCAGGGTTGGGTGGGCACTGCTAAGCATTTCAGGGCTGGAGGCAGGCACTAAAGAGTCTGGTTACTTATTTCTGTGCTCCCTGGCTACCAGTAAACATGGTGGTGGTAAGACTGCAGGTAAGGGAAGCTCCTGTCCAGCTCATGCTCAGTGCCAGTCCGCTCCTCACCTCTCTCTTTCCTCCCTGTTCCTGTTACTCCATGCTGTGTGTGACCAGAGCCAGCCATTGGTATCCAGTGCTTCCCTAATGGGACCGGAGAGTTGTCCTGCGACGTGACCAGCAACGAGACCACTAGCTTTCAGTGGCTGCTGAACGGCACCGTGCTGAGGGCCCCTGAGGCTTGCATTAAGGATGGTGGGAGGAAGGTGATCCTGGACAAAACCGTGCCTGGGGAATTTGTATGTGAGGTTCACCTTGGGAACAGCGTTACGAGGACCAGGCCCATTGTGCTGTCTTGCAGCTATGGTGAGTAATGGCATCTCCAGAAAATATCCCTTTTGGTCTCTTGCAGCAGAAAACTAAGGAGTTATTGCTGCCTGCATAACAGTGAACTCTTCTGTCCTCTGGCAGCTGCCTTCCAGACTTACCACATCCTCCCTTTAGAAAGTGTCCCCTTGACTTCCTTCTCCCTCCTGTGGCTCGGACTGACACCGCCTACAATCACAGAAGGGATGAAGGTTTGTTCAGGAGGCCCTTTTACCCAACTCCGCAGCAAGGGTGGATCTCTGTTTTCCTACTTCCCGGTAATGGAGACCTTGCACCCTCCTGTGCACCAATCTTTTGTGCCGGTTTAGAAACATGAACTGCTTCCTACTCTGACATTGATCCGCTACCCAGATGGCCTTCCAGTTTCTGTGACATACCTGTAAAAACAACTCCGCTAGTTCAGCCCCGTTGTTGCTGGACTTGGCTGAGATGTTTTGCCTTGCCTCTTTTCTCCTTATCTAGGCCAGCTGCCCAAAGATTTACCAGTCTATATAAATGTCTCTCCATCAGCCCCACGCTATCAAGAGGTGTGGTAAAGACACAAGGCATTTATTTATGAAATGTAGGGGTTTTTCCCTCCATGTCCTGCTCAGATATGTAGTTCTGTGAGAAGGCTGTGACTTTATCTATTTGCAAGCTATCCATAAATGCCGAGTACTCTGCTTGAATGAGGCCATAGTTTAATGAGACAGAAAATCCAGGTCCTAGGACTGATCAAAACTGCCAGGACCTCATGATGCAAAGCACTGGTCTGTGTTGTAAGCTCACATTTAAAAAAAAAAAAAAAAATAATTAAATTTGATTAGGTAATCCTGGATGTGATTTCACTTGCATCTCCAGTAGTGAAGGTTTTTCTCTCTGACAGCGAAGATGGTCAAAGTACATCAGGGTGGCATAATTTAACCATAAAGTTTTTGACTAATTTAGCTGTAATTAATTTAATCACTTTTGCCACTAGAGAAATTGTACTGTGCAACAGCACCTCTCATTTTAGAAGTTGTCTGAGACCCTCCAACTCCACAGCAGATACTGTCTTTTCTTCTATGGTTGGCGTGCAGTTGGTGTGACAGCAAAATTACTGACATAAACCCTGTATCATGTGTGCCGGCATGCAGCAGAAATGCCGTGGACTGTTCATGCTTGATCGTGTTGGCGCTGCTGGCCGATCTGTTGCTGGCTGATCTGTACAAGTCTGGTATTTGCGATTGTGGAGCAGTGATCTTAAATTGGTCAGAGGTTGTTCAGCGTAGTCGGACCCAAGCTGGCTGACGCACTGGGGAGCGAGGATGCGAACATCCATGAGCTGTTCAACCAAGCCCTGTGATGAATCATGCGAGTGCTGACAGTTACCCTTGTTTATTCTGGGTGGCTGCCCAGTCCCCTGGATGTGATACCGGTTCCACATTTCCTCTTGAAAAGCCCATAGGAGAATTTAGTGATAGCAAGGGATGGACACATGCATGAACACATATTTGGAAGGGTCTGAGAGCAAGAAAGTAGCAGCGATTCTACTTTTTAGTCACCAAATGCAACCACATTTGCAAAAAGTGAATTAAAGCAATTCTGAATGCTAGTAAAATGAATTGAAGAGAGAAATTCGTTCAATTAAATTAAAGACTAATTCATTATTTTTGTGGGCTATTACTTGTTCCAGGCAAAGGACTGAATATAGTTTTTCCACTGTAGGTATAAGATCTGTATGAAAGCACTTATTTGGGCAACCTGTTTGCTGATGAAATTAAGTTTGAATAATTGTTAGCGTAAAACAATCTTGCAGAAATACTGTAAGCTTCTCAGGCACCAAAGGGCTCTAATCACATGGGATCTAAAGCAGAGGATTCAGAAGTTAAAAAGTCAACCTATATAAAAGGCTTTTATTGATTCATTACTTGCTTTATTACTTGTTTATTACTGATTTTTAACACCATATTTTATCTCAAAAAGACCTGTTTAACAAATGGCAAATGTTTAGGAAAAAATATTCAAGAAAAAATATTTCTAACATACATTTATGCCTTTGACAATATTCTCTAAGCTTTCATCAAAATGGAAATAAAATTATTAGGGAAATGATTTCTCATTTGCTGAAAGCTTAATTTGGAGTATGGATTTTTTTGAACTTGGTAACTGTTCCTAAAGAGACTGGAACAAGCACTCCAAAAATATCTCAAGTATGTGCGATTTCACACACAGGAGCACCTGTCTACAGTTGCTTTTACTGTTCTGGTGACTGTGTGGACTCTGACAGCACGCAGTATGCCCTGGAACATTTGAAACACTTCCCAGCCTCTGGGGATGCACAGCAATTTGCATGTTTGGGGTCTCGAAAACAAGCTCCAAATGAGCCTGTTGGTTTCTGCAGCGCAGTGCTGTGCAGCATGTGTGCAGCCAAAAAGCCAAATGATTCGAAAAGGGATGCCATAGGTTTACCTCAAGACTTTTGAGCTGTATGGTTTTTTTTCATATGGGAAGATGAATTTTCCTGCTGGCTGCTCCAGGTTGGAGGAAATTGTCTCAGTGAAGGAGCGAGTCTGGATGGGTCTCCCTGTTTTGCAAGTCTGTGATGCCCTCTACCAGCTTCCCTGCTCAGCAGCAACGTTTGTGCAAGTCTGACTCGTCAAAGCAACCCTGAGCAAGGGACTCTGAACTGGGTAATAATTACCACTGACTTGTGTATGGCCTTCTGCTCAGCCATCTGTAGCCTTCGCCTCCTGCTAGGCATTTCGCATGATCTCGGCTGGGAAGAGGAATAAAGAGAAATCCTTCCCCGAGCAGCAGTGAAGCCGGTTTCCTACAGCTCTGACGCGGGTGGCTGGAGTCTCTGGTGCCTGAGGAAGTGCAGGCTCTGATCAGACTTGCTTTGAGTTTGGGGTAGTTGTTACATGGCTGTCCTAAGTGGATTCTCTGGGACCTAATACAAGCTCTGAGGGTAGACTCTGCAGCTTCTCTTTCAGCAGGAGAAGCTAGCGTAGGTCTCCCTCCTCAGCTGCCTGTTTTCATAAAACTTACTGAAATGCAATCTTTCAAAACACCACCTTCCCTGTTAAATTTGATTCAAACTTACGAATTATCTTAGATGTTACTGGTCAGAGTAGGTAGAACCAAATAGACACAGCTTAGTCCTACAAGCCTCTTAAGAAAAATTCCATATCACAATTGAATGATGTGACATAAATCACAATGTGCCACAGTTCACAAGTATCAGCTCCCCTGATCCAAACCAAAGCAACAGTAATGCCCACACGCCCTAATCTGGCTGCAGGGTTTCCCCCATTTGGAGAAAGGAGCTTGTCCACCCTGGTAATTAACAATGCCATATCCTTCTTGCAGGAGACCTGCTGCAGTACCCATGGTTCATTTACATCCTGGCAGGGTGCGCAGGGGGTGCCATTATCCTGGTGGTGGTTGTGTCCTCAGTTGTATGTTGCTGCATGAGAAGGAAACACAAGTTCATTCCAGTGCCTTCAGGTGAGTGGAGAATGCTGTTGCCCCCTGGGATGGGTCTCACAGAGGACTGTGTGTGAGCAGGCTGGGCTTGAACTAGCCTCGGCATAAACTGGTCCTAGCTGGGTGGCTACTTGTCTTCCAGCCAGCCCTCCCTTGACCTGGTGAAGCAGAAAGCTGCTTGCTGACAGGCAACTGTTAGGACCAGCAGGGCCTTGAATTAAACCTTCCTTTTCCTTTTTTCACCTCACGCTTGCTACCATGTGCTCCTGGCCAGAAAGAAGCACAGCAAAACCTTTTCTATGGCCAAGAAAATTGAGCCTCATTCAGGTCTGATCCTGAAACAACCTGAAGGCTTCTGATGTCCGTCCTTTGTCAGCATCAGCCTGTGAGTGCAATGTGCCCATGGCCAGTGAGGCCGCCTCAAGCTGTGATCCTGCCAGCATGGCCAAGCTGGTCTCTGACAGGTTGGCAATGGCCCTACGTACTCGGCATCTGTCTGCTCCGGGAATGGAGCCAGTGCCGCATGAGGAGGAGATGCAAGCATCTCTTGGTGGTCTGGCCTCTCAATGAACATGCCGAGGCTGCTGGGCTGCGGGGGACCTCTTTCCTTCAAGTCTCCGGTTTTGGTTTTACAGAGGAGGAGAAGGATGATGGACTAACAATGTCCATAGTCTCCAGCGAAGGTGTGAAGACCCCCCCCAATGGAGACCATGTTGAGGCTCAAGCTGCCCAAATCGATTGCCCTCCAAAGCCTGGTGGGTCCAGTGACTTGTTTTAAGTCAGACAGGTAGCTTGTTTAGGAGGGTGAGGGACAAAATGGATGTGTGTGGCTGACGGGGGGATGAGCTGACTGTAGAGAGGGGCCTGGGACTCACTAGTTCAGGGAAGGTGCTGCATCTTGTCCAGACGACAAAAGTTGCAGCAGGTCATTTATCAGTACCTTACTCATGCCCAGCTTCTGCACAGGAATAGCTCTTGCCCTCACCCACCCATGAGATGTAGCGGCAGCTGTTTCATAAGCATCCCGCAGAGGGTACTGCCTGCTAGCAGGCTGCAAACTGCCTGTTCCACTATCTCCTGTGCTAAAATACCCATCTCAAAAACAGCAACCCCCCAAACCGTAGCAGTTTTCTTGCAATTTTATCATGCCCCGCCCCCTCCTTCTCATCAGTAACATTTTGTACGAATTGGCATTGTTTTTGTAAGCGGTCATCTTCAGGACAGCATCCACCAACAGGCTGAGCTGTAAACACAGCTAAATCCCATCAAAGTCAGAGGTTTGTGTACTTCCTTAAATTGGGGCTAAAGTGAGAACACAGTCACATTTTAAATCCTTTAAAGAAATTGGGAATAAAACCCCACAGCTTTGGCACAGTATGGTCAAGAGAGTGCAGTGACAAAAATCTTTCAGAAATCTCCTGTTTTGTGAGCGCTTGATATTAATAGTCCACTTTTTACATTGTTTCCCTCAGTTTTGTTTCACAAACGCTGCAACACCTTCCCTAGTAACGCACCATCATCAGATGAAGTAGGTCTAGCAGAGACATCATGAACCGGAGCAACATTGCGTATGACCAGGTCATAGGCTGGTCTCAGCACTGCTGTCTCCACTTCTGGTGTCCTTCACTGTACCATGCACAGCCTCTCAGCAGCTCAGCTATGCTTTATGTCTAACCTTGGATGCTGCTTTGCTCTGCTTTCAAAATATTAAATGCTACTCATGAACATAGTGCAAGAAAGAAATAAAAAAGATGTTAGTCATTCAGGCCATTGTTTAATATTAATATACTTAAACAGTAGAACTTTTTAGATAAAAAATTTACACATTGTTAGTTTGACTAACAAAATATCCCATATTTAAATTTTCTACAAATACACAAAAAGCATAGGTGCCTGTGGAAAGTGTTTAGGTGACAACATATTAAATGTATGCTGGTAGCCAGCTTTAATTACTCAGATTTAACTGAATAGATTTGGCTTTGGTGTTCTGGTATATTTTGGGCAGTTGAGCCCAGAGAACATCAGCACCAAAGTGTCTAAAGCCATAATGGACAGCTCAAGAAATGAGTAGTTGCAATGAAAACTGAAATTTAGCTTGCAGGTGCCTGGGGAGAGGGGACTGAGCGGGTTAGGCAGCCTGCAGCATCAGGGACTGGGGTGGGGGGGCAGATTTCTATGGGGGTGAGCATAGCATGGGCACTTATAAACCATTTTCCCCTTCTTTTCCAGATGCTGTCCAGACTGGTCAAGGCATTGAGCCCCCGCCACTGGTGGAAGAAAACTTACCAGTGGAGATAGAGCCTGAGGAGATGCCAGACCCAGAGGTCATAGTTAATGTGGAAAGCCAAGAAAATGCCTCGGACTGTTTCCCAGATCCAACTGATGACTGATCTGGCATGCTTGCTGTTCCAGCCTGTCTTGAAGGCTATGACACCCATCCTTTGCATCCCATAGTCTCATTGTGTGTAAGAATTGGTCCGGAAAATTTTAGCAGGGAAAAGATGTGAGGTGTCAGGCCCACTAACCTCATTTACAAGAAAAAAAAAAAAAAGAAAATATAAGGAAAAGCACATGAGTGGCTTCAAGGCCACACTGCCATGGGCTGACAGATTCATTAGCAAAACTGGGCAGCTCTTTGATGTTTTGTCTGTTAATAGACCTGCAGCTAAACTGTAGAGCCCTAGAGGACAGCCTGAAATGAGACGGGCAGTTCCTCCTGCTCCCTGCCCACCCCACGCCTCACCATGCTTTCGCCAGCCAGCGGTTCCTGCAAGGGGCAGGCGTGACAGGCAGATTGAGATGGCCTGCCAGTCCTAGAGAGAAACAAGGACCTGCCAGAAATTTCCTGAGAAAGTTTCTTCTCAGGAGATTTCAAGGCATTTTTCACAGGCCCTGTAAAAAAAGCTTGATGGAGGTTTCAGCTAGATATCTGCTGTGCTGGGTGTTTATCTGAATCGCTCCTCCGAGCTCCAAACCCTTTGTGATTTGGCCCTCATCGCTTGCTGTGTGGGGCCAGGAGTGGTGGTAGCGGCTGCTGTGTGCAGAGCCCAGGAGGTGACGCTGGCTTCCTCGCCTTTCAATGCCTTGTAATGGCAGGGGGCTACTGGTTACTTTTCGTCAGAACCTAACTGCTCGGGTTGCCAGTGAGTTAAAATAGCTCTGTCACTAGCTTGCTTGCTTGCAGCAGAAGGGTGCCTGGGGCTTGGGTGTGTAATTTTGGCAGAAATGTTGATTATAACGCTGAGAGCGTTCATCAGTGCTAACATTAGTGCCTTTAGTGTAATGGTTTAACTACTGCAAGCTGATTAAGCTGGCCATCTACCTGTGCATGTAGGCTTTTTCAGTGCTGTGTTATTTGCACAGACAGCAGCAATTTATAGAATCTCTTAGACAAGTCTTGCTACTATGCACGTCCTGTTCTGCTCAGGGGTGGTTTGCGAGTGGAACAGCTGGGGTAGACATGCAGAGAAGAAAGAAGAGGTAAGGAGAGGGCAAGGACTCAGTCCCAGGTAGCAGGTGGCTGAATCTCTGGCAAAGCTGCCAGGGGCTGCAGGGCTATCAGGCCACAGGGATTTCTGCAGGATGCACTGCCAGAGCAAGGTGTTTACTGTATAAGTGCATTTTGGTAGTTGAAAAGAAGGCATGTTGGTGTTAAACTAGCCCAATGGGCTCGAAAGGCATAGTGGAGTAAAAGCAAAGATGATACAGATCAGGGTGGAAAGGGATGGGGAGGAGTGTATTGCATTCCTTTCATCCCTTGTCATTTTGTCCCTGTTTTATATTGTGCTGACCTTGTGCCATGAATCCCTTGGAAACAGATTTAAGGTATGCCTTGTAAATGCCACCCATCGAGGTCTGCAAGTACCCCAGCAAAATCAAAACCAAGCTGAATGCTTCTCTCCCAGGTGGGTGAGATGCAGCAGGATGGTTGCATGCTTACCTGAAAGTCCTTTATGTCTGTGTACATGGCAAAGCTCTGCATCGGTGATGCCCAGCCATAGGTGGTTGTTCTTGTTGTTTCCTTGTCCTGTGACTCTGTTTAGAAGATTTTTGGATCTTGTGTGCTGTGTTGGTGGTGATTCAGCCTGTCTCTGCTTTTTAAGGCTGCCGTAGGAATCAGATTTTCCACGGTAAGAGGGAGATAATAATTCTTTTCCTCATGGTGCTGTGCTATCTCCTTNACAGTCAACTCCAGTATATGCTTCGAAGGCTGAACGGCTGTGCTGGAGAACATGGCAGCGTTTGGGCTGCTGAGGGTGACAGAGCTGGGCCAGCTTTGTCCTGCTGGGCTGGTGTGTCACGGCTCCGGCTTGCCCTAGTGCTGCCTTGCTGCTGTCCTGAGGGCTAGGGCTGCCCTGACAGCTGTTGGCACCACCACTGGTGTAACCCCAGCCTGGGAAGGATTTTTCCCATTGAGATGGGAATCTGAGACTCAAGGCGTCTTTACGAGGCAGATAGGACATGGCTGGTTTTCTGTCCTTTCCTGCTGAAAAAGCCGTTCAGCAACAGGGCAAAGGTTTCTGTTACTGTGACGTCAGGAGAGAAGTCGTGCAGCTTGTGCTCTTCCTTCAACTCTATGTGTTCATGCCCAGCTATTGTTCTTTTTTGGTGTTTGTTTTTTTTTTTTCCTTTTCCCCACGATGATTTTGTTCCTAATAAAAAAAAAATCTGTTTTCTAACTTGCTTTGGAAATGTTTGTGTTCTGTTATTTGTTTCTTTTTGGTTTTCACTGAAGGAACAGGCTGGTTTCTAAATTTTTAACTGGCCAAATAAAAGAAAGGTGATAAGTTACTGCTGACTAGAGCTGACTTGGGTAGTCTAGGGAACAGAGATCACAAGGACATTTGTTTCTAAGTCAGTCCAGGAGAGGCTGTAGGACAGTGGTGTATAACTAGTCCCCATTGGAGTGTGTGTGCTAATGTGCCTGCACATCCGTGTACACCAACAGCTCACCAAACCCTGCTCTGGTGCCTTGCCCGAACCATGAGGTGCAGGGAAAGGGATGCAGGAGATTGTCTTGTTTTACCCATCTTTATCCGTCTGTATTTTTTTGTGACATCTAAGCCACCTTAGCTGTGAGGGAGGATGCTTGACTGCATAGCTCCTTTTGCAAGGAGGAGGTGACTCTCTCATGATCACCCTTAGACAAATGGGCCCAGACAGTGCGTAAAACCAAAGTCCTGATGGTTTGTCACCATATAAAATCCCTTGGCCTTACCATTACAGGTAAGGTCATTAATGGTAAGAGCCTGGGGCTATCTGGCAGACTAATGGGTATGGATGTACATGGTGCTATCAGGAATTTGACCAGAAACAGACATGTCTGCGCTGCCTCTTTGGGGCTTCTGGTGGCCTTGGTGAGGCTGTACCATACCAGCTCTACCCTCTACGGGTTACTGAGGGAGCCCTTGGTGCCAGGGTGCCTCTGGGTGCCTCTGACCTCCTGTGGGGAGCTGGTGTTTTCCAGGGGAGGGG
>VZTV01100635.1:338-10740 GCA_013400875.1 Anhinga rufa
TTGAGAAAGTAACATAGAACTTCAGTTTTAATCTATCGCAGCAAATTAGGAACAGGTGAGTGGAAGGCCTTCAGAAAGATAAAACCTGGCTACAGAGTATACTACAAATCTCAGAATGATTTTCAGGCTTTACAAAGTCTGTAAGTAGTTCTGCATGTTTCTGAAACATACAGGAGTCTATAGTGAGGCAGAACATACTGCTGAGTGGCCCAGTGCAGCCAGGTACATTTCTACAGATAATATCCATCAGTATTCCTGGATGGACCCTTCCACTGACTCATTACAATGGACTCCAAGGCTTATTCTGCAGATAAGTGAAGCTTTTGCTTCTATTATATACTGCACAGGACTGAGGAACCATGAAATTGCCATAGAGAGCTAGATAAGCTGCTCCTAAAAAAGTAGATGTCTAGATAAGGNCCGAGAGCAACTTCGCACTATCTTAAACAACCACCAGTGCAAGGAACTTGGTAAAAGCCCTCATGCTGGAGGAGAGTCCAAAGAGCAGTTCTACATAGTGGTAAAGTTCCTCACACATCACAACACTGGGTTACTTTCTGAGGGTGTGGGTGGGTGGTATCAAGAATATAGACACCCATCTTCAGGCACCATGAGAAGAAATGAATATTGAGAGTTCTAGCTGGTACTGTGAAGGGGAAAAGTGTTTTCTTCTCAACTGTGTGGGAACTTTTACTGAGAAAACAAGGATGGTCAAATATTTGAACACATTTGAACACAGGCATTGCCTTCTTTGTTGCAGCCTCTGTTTTGAGATACGAAGATTGTTTTAAGTGCTCTACCTTCTTTCTATGAATACATGAGTACATAAAATGGCAGAGTCTTTAAAAGATAACCAACAACAGCTACTGGCAAACAGAAATTGTGAAAGTAGTTTTTGCATTGACAACTATGTACACCAAATAAGACACAAGTAAAATTACTGCACAAGTTATGTTCACAAGAGTTAAGAGTGATTGCTGTGGAAGTACAGTATAGTGCTGAGTACTCTGTGATCTGCACAACTCCATACAGACCAGATAGCAGTCAGCATTACACAGTACCCAGTGTCACAAAACATTTGTGTATGACATATATGATAAAGTGTGGAGGGACTGTTTTTGTTTTTCCAATAGCTAAGAAAAGTGAGAGTATGTTCAAGGAATGAGGACTGAACAGTAGCAAGGAAGCACTTGTGACACAAGTGAGAGTAAGTTCAGTTCTCCACATGATGAGTGAAAAGAGCCAGTGTTAAAACTCCTCTTGTGTCAGGACTGTGGTAAGGGAGCGATTAGACACCACAGGGAGACTGCCTGTTTGTTATTCAGAGGCTGTACTGCATTGTTCCTTATTTAAAGTTGCAGTCTGTTACTTTTACCAGACAGCTGTGTTTTGCTTTTACTGCCTGTCACTGTGTGGCATCAATAAAAATTCATTTTAATTTGAATGTCAATTTAACATTAAATACTACTGACATGACAGCACAAAACTCTGGCATCTTTATACCAGAATGGACAAATCTTCTATCTGAGCAGTGAACAGGAATGGTAGGTCCAGTTGTGGGAATGCCTATGGCTACATCTTTTCTTCTCCATAAAAACTAGAGCTGTATCAGGGAGAAAAGTTCTAATTGGACAGGAAAAAAAAATAATAAAAAAACCCACAAAATTATGAAAGAAGAACATTTTCTCAACCAAAAAAAGTAACTGTCACATGACTGAGTTGTGGCTACAACATGTATAAACTCATATATTTATATGCACATTGATGTCCTCTACACTTAGGGAATTAAAGCCATCTTAAAAGTCCTTTTTTGTTCCTTGGATTTTACAAACATTTCCCATGATGGGTTTTGAATGTCTCCAGGGAAGGATAGTCCACAACCACTCTGGGCAGCCTGTTCCACTGCTCTGTCACCCTCACAGGAAAGAAGTTTTTTTCTCATATTTAAGTGGAACTTCCTGTGTTCCAGTTTGTGCCCATTGCCCCTTGTCCTGTCATTGGGCACCACTGAGAAAAGTCCAGTATTGCTAGGATTGGTCTCCTTCAGGAAAAGAATGGGAGTCAGCAGTGCAGCCAATTTTCAAAGCATTCCAAAAGAATGCATCTTCTACTTGTATCAATTTATAAATTGTGAAATGTCCCACAATGAAGTGTTTGGAAATAGCACAGAATATGTTTTCTTGTTACAGTTGATGGAAATCACCTAGTTAGATGGTCACTATCTTAAAATGTATTATCTTGAATTTGGCTTCCTGAAAATACATGTGAAAAGTAAGGGATTAGACTGTATTTATGAATGGGGACTGTCTTGTGTGAGAGCAGACAAGAAGAAAAGTCATTATAGATAAACATTTCAACATGAACTGAAAACTGATCACATATGATATATTAAATGAGATATTTGGTGACAAAAAAAAAAAGTAAAATCTTATGAAGACATAGGGAAGTGAATTTTGCTTCTGTACACAGTATTGCTAAGATTACTGTTAGAAGACTGTGTCAAATTCTGTCTGTACACTTCAGAAAATGCAAAAATAGTTGGAAGAATAGAAAACAGGTTCAAAACTAATCAAACAGTCAGGAAAAAAAGCCTTAAGACATGAATTATCATATGTTAACTTACATAGAAAAATCTGGTATGGGAGCAAATCTTATTAGAACTGTGAACTGAAGTATAACAAAATCAAGCTATTGGATGCAGAAATTAAGCAAAATTCCATCTTTAAATAAAATGCTGTTTCTAAATGGTAGGTGAAACTGATCATTGTAGCAGGATTTGAAAGGAACTGATTCAAGTCCTTTGAAATCAGAGCCCTTAAAATAAGTTTATTTTTAAAACAAATGTTTTGTTCCTTTTTTCAAAGGAAAAATTCTACAGTCTCTATAGGTAAATCACAGTAGATTTGCCTAGTGGTTCTTTCCGGATTCTGAAACAAAATGAAAGAATATACACTGTCTAGATTAAAAAAAAAAAATAAATCGCTTTCATACATTCATTTAGCCAGAGAAACCTTCCTTTCCATTATGGTTCTGTAAGAAAAAATGCTAAAGGTAGGATGATAACATTTCAGATTTACCAGGCTCAGCAGAAAGAGAGAAGGGAAAGTGAATGATTTCTGCTGATTCCACAGCTGGCTCCAATCCAAAGGGAAACCAGCAGATGTACTAGAAAGAGCTATGATTCCATTTCTGTGCCACAGTATGTGGTGCACTGCTCTGCAGGATTTAGCAGGAGCTCATGGAAGCTGATATAAAAGGCAATAAATTGAAGGCAAAAGGAACTTAGAGATTCCTTGAAACCTGGACAAAATATCTCTTTATATGTGTTGGAAACAAACTAGTTATCCCCAAAGTTATCTCCCCCAAAAGACTTATTTTTTTGTCAGCTAAATTACTTAAATTAATTACATGCAAACTGTGGGATGAGTGACAAGTGCGCTGTTCATCAAAACTTGTTCAGTTGGGTCTCCTTCCAGCATACTCCACCCTGAGCCTGACAACAAGTCAGGACACGTTAAGAGTGTGCACTATAAATTCTCATTTGTACTTTTTTTTTTTTTTTTTTAATTCGACTGCAGGAATTGAATGTTCTATTTTAAAAATCTGGCTTTACACTAATATATTCAACCCACATATGTCACAATTTACTCTTTTCAAACTCCACTAAGTCTTCAAAATAATAATGCTTTCTAAATTTGAAAGGTTACAATTTTGCTTTTAGTAATGTTCTTAAATTACTAACACCTATCCAGCCATGTAGACAAGTAAAATTTAGTCTCCTAACCACAGTACATTCTAGGAAATTATCTTCACCATTCAATGAGAAATCCCTGCAGCTGAGAAATACACATTTCCCCACAAAACAGTCAATCGGACCATATTTGTGAGCTACTTACTTGTGTAAGTGAGCTGAAATCCTTGATCAGTATCAGATCCATTGGTATTAAACTCTATCCACAGATGGTTAGAGGTGCTATTAAGGATAACTCCCATCATATCATTTTTGGTGAAGGCTCCCAGAGAGCGTGAAGAACTGTCTTTTCCATCATACACCTTGTAGAAACGGAATAATAGTGTAAAACTGGACATCAAATCCAAATTTTTGAAAAACATTCATTTATCTTTATACAACACTTCCAAAGTTAGCTATGTATTGCCAGTAGTTAATCCAAAAAGTTAATGTTACCATTGTGTGAGGTACATACCATTTGGTTATGCAGTTCAGTGAAATATAAAATATTCTGTCACGCTTAAGGTGGTTTAGAGTCTTTTTTCCTTTTTAGTTTTGTGAAGCTCATTTTGAATTAAATTAATACTTATATGTGACTCTATCTTCTGAGGTTTCACAAGCTCAGATTATCTTTCATGATTATTGACAAAGGTTAACAGAAGTCTAGTTTCTGAAATCACCTTTGAAGTAAGGTTGTAAGAGATAAACCCTTATAGCCTACTCTCTCCTAGTTCTTTCCTGTCTGGAGATATCAACAGCAGAACTGAGGTATTAAAGTCAATCTGTCACCTTTTATTTCAGACTCTGAGCCTGCAGTAATTTTTTGTTTTACTACAGTTTTTAACAAAGAAAGATAGGTCTTAAAAAAGATATGTGAGTCTATTTCCAAACTAAGTGTAGAGATGTTCTTATTTACCATGTTACTTTATTGAAAACTTTCAGTGGAGGACAAAATCAACATTATTAACTTCTGTGATTTTTCAGATCCCACAAAGAATAAGAAATTCCTTTTAACTCTTCACCAATATATGACAAGTACAAAGAGTTGGCTAGGGGTAAAAAATTATTTTTGCTTATTGCAAAACCTTGAAATCCATAAAGTACCAAAATAGTCTTTTGTGTGTTTTTTTGGTGTTTTTTTGTTGTTGGTGGTGGTGGGTTTTTTTTTGTCTCAGGGTGAATAAAAAAAGCTAATTGCTTCTTTAAATTAAATAAATCATGTGTACTTTCTTGTGGAAAAATAGGCAAATATAGTGTGTTTCATATGTCCAAAACACATACCATACATCATGTGGATGCTTATACAAAACAAGTAATGAATCTGAACAGCTAGTTTCTAATATGAAGTAAAAGATAATTTACCTTGATCTCATATGTCCTAGAGTGACTGTAGATAACTAGTGCAAAAGCTACAATTACAGTAAATATCTTAAGCTCTGGATCTTCATCCCTCCATTCTCAGACCTTGTGGTACAGTGAGGATTTATACTGATTCCAGCCAGAAGCAGGCAGTGGCCCATTTAACAGTCTAAATTGCTACATTTGAGTCACAGACACATCTTCCTATTTGAATGTCCAGTTAGATCTATTAATGAAATTTAGAAATGCATTTTTTGGGAGGACAGGCCACTGCAACTACATTTATGGATGATGATCAACAGTTAAAAGCCGAGCTATTTTCTCAGTGGAGAAAATACCAGCATACCATTAATATAGGTGAATGTCTTCAAAGTACTTCATTCATCTCAAGTGCTGACATTAACAAAATAAAATAATAAAAACAACATGCATAAAGATTTTTTGAGCTAAAGTCATAAATTTAGTTTAATAAACATACACAGATATAAATAATTACCTTCCTTAAAAGAAGCTTTTGAAAAATAATATATTATGCTAACCATTGACAGAACAATACATTCTGTCCTTATTACTAAGGCAAAGACTGTCTTATATCAGGGCATATTGATGAGCTATCAGAAAACACAATCATTTGTATTTAAGATTTGTGTGAGCAGTAACACATACTTAATGTCTACCTCTTGGCAGAAATATGACTTTAAGCTTTGCTAAGAATATCTGAAAAAATGCTTCCAAGCTCCTACCATTGTCCTGGGCCAGAACTACAGATCACTTTCACAGACTGATTGCACTTTATTTATCAGAGCTGGAAATCTATTGTACAAAATAAATAAGCATTCATTCACCATAAGATTTATTTTTTAATAACACTCTGATCATACATACTATGCAAAAAAGCACAGATACATTTTAATTGGTTTGAGAGGTATGATCTATTTTTAATTGTCATTAATAAAAAATGTTATCTATGTTAAAAAAGTGATTTTTATTCATCTTTAAAAAGAAAAATAACAGCTGATTACTAAAATTGTCCCTTAGACATCCTGTTCCAATAGTGTTGGAACCACCTCACTATTAAAGATACTATTCCTACCTGAGGATCAGCAAGTTAAATAACAGTATCTCTCAAAATGAATCCAGGCACAAATGAAAACATTGGTTTATGAAATAAAAATTAGATAAGAGGGGTCATGTGAAAGCAGCTGTAAAAAAAAATCTGTGACAATTTTTAACCCGTGACACTTTTCCAGCTGTTAGCATTACAGACATAAGTAGGTATATGTCTGCTCCAGTAATTGAAACAGTGTTAGTGAAAAAATATAAGCAATGAGTCTCCATTGTCTATACTGATAACTTCTTTGAACTACCCCTGGGAAAGAAAATCCCTTTTCCCTAACAATTCTTGGTCATTGTTTGGTAATTAGTGTGGGCCAAGGGCCATTCCCAATAGGCAGCTTGTGTGCAGCCATGGTGTTCTGTCATATGTGACTGTCTCCAGAGCCAGAGAACACATTCAGTACACTAGTCTAGGCATTATCTTTATTAACTCATCCATAGTGCACATTTTTAACTCATTTAGGAGAATCTATGTGAAATAGAACTCACATGGCTACAATTACTATTTTCTCTGTCCTGAAGAAAAAAAGAAAATCTCCTTAGCCAAATAGATGAAAGACATGAAATTACATTCTGGTTTCCTTCTTACCTCTAACAAATTTGTGCAGATTGCATTATAACGATTTCACCATAAGTAGCAACTTTAAAGAATTACGAAATTTCAAGTGGCAGTTAAAGCAGGGAGATTGGGAAGCTGAAATGTTAGTGAGTGAGAAAAGGTAAGCTTTAAAATAAACAGTCCAGGTACTCAGTTTTGCTATATGCTTCAAAATGGTGATTCTGTTTCTATTTCCTTACTTGAGTTCAGATTGGTTTCCCACTAATTCAAGTTCAGGCTTTGCCACAGCTATAGAAAGCTTTGCCCGCAACTTATGGTAATTAAACTGCATGTATTCTCCTTGAAAGCATTAATTTTCACCCTTCTTTCTTACACATGGTCTTACTGATGTCAGAAATACCCTTGCAAATTGTGTTATTCCCTACACACCACAGCCACAGTATCCAGCCTCAATATTCTCACTTGTCCCAAAAGTAAACATAGTTGAATATATACTGCTGAAGGTGGTTTATATTTTCAAAGCAAGTGAACAGTGCCAGAGTAGGAGCCCAGTCACTACAACTTGTCTACACAGTATTTATTGTCACTAAATCCTTGGCACACATTTAATGCAGACTTACTAACACCCTCACAAATCTTTCCTGAGAAAGCACTAGTCCAGCAGCTGCACAGGCCGGGGACTGTTTCTGAGAGACAGTTTGAGTGAGCCACCTTGTTTTATAAGATTAGAGAATTTAATGTTATGGATGTAGTCAAACTGCAAAATCTCGCCTCAGGGGCAGCATGGAATGAGAACAGCATTGTTTGGAGCACTAGGATAAATGTAGCCAGAGCATTCAAGGACACCCCATTTCGCCTAAACATTTGTGAGGAACTAAAAGGGAAGTGCTTGCTCTACTGCTGGGATTAAAATAAGCAGGCAAGAGAAGAGGACAGTGCTTCGACTATTCATGAGGTGAAGTGCTCTAGTAATGGTGCTAATGTGTCTGCACCTGCTGTGGGAACGTAAAAACAGACACTCACCTGAAAAAGAAGGAAATACTGGCTAGATTTTCTTAAACTCCAGTTTCTCATTCTGACAGTAAAAAGAAATTACTTACAAGTAAACTTTGCAATTATCTTTAATTGCAGAGAACTTTATGGCATAAAATCATCCCAAAGGGAAATGCTTTTAAAATATTGCTTTTACGGTTTGAGAAATAATTCCTGTATAGCTTCCTGCCATTTTTATACATCTTCCTATGTATATTCTTAAATCTTTTCATTACACCCTCATGGAATTCTTAGTAATCTTACCTCAAACAAATAGTGATATTATATATTTTGTAATACATTCGTGGTGGGTTGACCTTGGCCTTATCAGGATTGTTTCTCACAATTTTTTCCCTCACTCCTCTTTCTCACATACTGCTGCGCAGCATTTTTTGCCCTTTCTTAAATACATTTCCCTGAGGTGCTGCCACCTCAGTTGCGAGGCTCGGCCATGCCCTTGGGTGGGTGGGTTGGAGCCAGCTGGAACCAGCTGTGTCCGGCATGGGGCAGCCCTGGACTCTCCTTACAGAGGCCACCCTGTAGTCCCTGCTAGCAAAGCCTGGGCACCTGCACCCACTACAACATTATGTATGTACATATTTTCTTTAAAAACAGAGTAAGATATTCAGGTGGGAAAACACCTTATATTTCAGCCCAAGGTTTATAAATATTCTTAAGCCCTAGTGCATCCCTCAAAAGTTGCCTGCAAGGCAGTCTTGCGGCTTTCTTCTGTGAAGACACAGGATAGAATGCTGGTGAACATATTTGCTCATATTTAAGGTACAGGTAGTAAAGAAAGCAAACTCCATAAGTCCACAGTCCTGCCAAAGCTGTGGGAAAGGTAAGCCTTTGGAGAGTGTCTTAATTTCCCAACTGCTCAGATTGTAGATCTGATCAGAGTACATGAAATACTATTTCTGTCTCACGTGCTCAGATCTCCTTCCCATACAAAACAGGACAGGAAAGGGAAGAGAGAGAGAGTAGATAGCCTATATTTGTCTACACTAGGCTATACCTGAAGCATGCAATCACAGTTAAGGAATATTTCTGAATCATTGTAGTGTAACTTAACCCCAGCAGCTGTGGATGTTGTGGGAGCATAAGGGCAATGGAGCACAGACGGTGGCCAGGCTTGCATATTTTACCTAATACCTAAATAAAACCACCTATCACTATTATCAGGGAAGCATGCCAAGCTAGATGGACCACTTGGTTCAACTCAGCAAAGTAACTCTTGGGTTTCTAAGATAAAACTGGCATTGTATTGGAAAACAAAAATTCTTCATGCTGGCTTCCTATGCTAAGTTGATGGAATGTTCTCTGCTTTCAGCTTGCAGAATTTAAATTATCGTAAAGTAGCTTTTTAGTCATAAGCAGGCAGTCAGTATCATCTCATGATGCACAGCAAGACTGTAAAGAACATTTCTTTCAGTCTAAAAGAAAATCCCCTATAGATTAACTAAAGAAATCAGAAGCTGCATGGACAAGTTTATAAAACCTGAGTACTAGAGATACCTTAGCTACTAATGAAAACAAAGCTAGGACACAACCCCAAACATTAACATTCAGTTGTACACTCTGTTCAATCTCTGTCACATTTTCAGTCAAGATTTTGCCTTCTTCTGGTGGTCTTCCAGACAATGGCTGGGTAAGTTTAGGGGCTAGATCAAAGGCTGCTACCAGTGGAAATATGCACAAAGACATCCTGACATGGGAGTGGAGAGGAAATATACTTTATTTTTATAAATGCAGGTTATTGAGAGGGAGGCTATGGGGGAAGACAGTGTAATTGTATAAGTGGAAGTTGTGCCTTGCCAGTTGCCTCAAACCAGAGAAAAGTTCTTGCAGTACAGACATCACCAGAATTTTGCCTTTGCTTCCTGTGAATCCTCAGGAGTATTGTGCTAACAGATCTATGAAAGAAGAAAGTGTCTAACAGCTTGCTCAGAACAACTTTATCTCAGACAAATCTTTCTTATATCTCCAGGGAATATCTGTAAGTATGCTTGACATTACTCATGAAATTATCTGAAAGATAATTGAGTTTCTTAAATGTTGGTTTAGGGCTTTCAAAGATTTTTTTTTTGTTCAGGTAGTTGATTAGATTATTTATAAACTTGATATGTGCAAAGCTTCTGGGAGACTTATGTACTATATCCAAGCAGATCAGTGGGCAATTAAGTTCTTCCTTGTCTGCTAAATCTGTTCAGAGTAAAAGTACTTTTGGGGATCTACACTGTCAGACCATGGAAGATGAGAGCTAAGGACAATATAGACCACATATTTTGCCCACCTACTCAATTCTCTTTCACAGAATCATAGAATCACAGAATGGTAGGGGTTGGAAGGAACCTCCAGAGATCATCTTGTCCAACCCCCCTGCTTGAGCAGGTACACCTACAGCAGGGGGCACAGGACCATGTCCAGGTGGGTTTTGAATGTCTCCAGGGAAGGAGACTCCACAACCTCTCTGGGCAGCCTGTTCCACTGCTCTGGCACCCTCACAGGAAAGAAGTCTTTTCCTCATATTTAAATGGAACTTCCTATATTCCAGCTTGCGCCCATTGTCCCTTGTCCTGTAATCGGAAAAGAGTCCAGTCCCATCC
>VZTV01100640.1:311-11178 GCA_013400875.1 Anhinga rufa
AACAATTTGCACTGATGAGTACTGATTTCTAGGAACCAGCTGCAGAAGAGAGTTGCAACAGCACATTCAGAAAATGTAAATGTACTTGAGAACTGCATGTAAAAATAGACTGAAGCAAAAAATTGCCCTGTGTTCCCTGCCCTGCCTCCCCTCCTTTTCTTGGATGTCATCTATTGTAATTTTTATTGAAATACTAATAGTGTTACCTAAAGCAGTTTTCAACACTGCTAAGTTGAAATGGCATTAGCACCTAGTACTTAGCCAATACAGCGAAGCCAATATCCAGTAAATCATTTCTTATAACACGGGGACTAGAAGATTGCATCTTGCATGTGCCAGGAAATTTTTGCAAAATCTTCCCATTGTTGGTGCCACAAGGTCCCATATTCCTTATAGCAACAGAAGTCAGTATGTCAGGGTCTCTAGTCAGAGGCAGAAGAAGGCAGAGTCTTGCACTTCCAGGCCAAAAGCTGTCAATTTTTAATAGCCATGCAGAATACAGTCAGCACTACTATTCTTATCCTTCTAATATATGGAAGTGAACAGCTAGTACTAGAGGTGAAAAAGAGGGGGGGTTTAACTTAATATAAAATAAGCCCTGTACATACGTCTATAGTAAGTATTCTCTTGGCAGAAATGCCCAATTAATTGATTTATTCCTAATGATTCTCTGCACTGTTGAATTGCTCTTCAGTTAAGTAAGTCTACAATGGTAAAGGATCTGTCCACATTTAAAAAACCTGTAGTTGCTGAATTTATTTTTTTTCACAGAATGGGCCTACTCTGTTGAGGTGCACTCTTTGCAAACTGTGAACTTGACTGTGAAGACATAAACATCCAATTGCTTTTTTGTCATTATGGTGTACGCAAATACTTGAAACTAGATTTATGTTCCATTTTAGCAAGACATTTTCAAATTGGAGAATGTAAAAAGCCTAAGAAATTGCAAAATTAAATCTTCTGTGGCCATATATGCTGGTTTTTTGGCTTGTTCAGAATTCTAAATTTTCCTTTCTTTGACAGGTACCACAGATCGAAAGCATGAAATCAAAAAGGTACCTCCTGAAAGACCAGAATGTCTTCCTAATCGAACAGAAGAAAAAGGTATGAAATGTGCTTTCCTGCCTGCTCTCTGCAGAGAGACAGGGGAAACCGATGTGCATTCTCACTACCCAGTCCCTGTTTTCATGAAGTGTATTGTTTGGATGTTTTTTTCCTACTATGATAGATCTATGATGATAAGCGGTTTGGAAAGGATCTCACTGTTGCTTTGGGGCTAAATTTAGGGTATTCAGTTGTACTAATCCAGAGCTGTTAAGTACTTGCAGCCTCAGCTGAAGTCAAGGGGAGATATGCTCTCAATACATAAAATGCCATCCAAAGCTCTGTGCTCAGTAAAACCCAGGTCCTTCATCGAGTAAAATACCCCAAATTAGTGAGTACTTTTTTCTTAACATCTGTGTGCCTTGGTTCTCTAGTGAAAAGCGGGGTTGGTGGTTTTCCTGCATCACAGGGGGGTTTTATCAAGAGATACAGTCGTTAATGCTTATGAATCACCCCATTATCATAGTCACAAAAGTCATAGGCAAGCCTGTAAAGAAATGAAAAAATTCTGTCTTCAAAGACAGTTTTGAACATTACAAGAAACGGGGCACAGTACCACACAGAGCAGCGACAAGCAAATTAAACCTGTAATGGTTTCATTGGTTCATTGTGCATTCTGAATAGTTTGGGGAAGATAGTTACATTGATTCTCTAACTGAAGATGGTGTCAAGTTTCATACATTTAAGTGGACTATTAGATTGTACAGACAAGTTTGTTTATGGGATTTCTTAACTTCTAAGTATTCAAACTTGCAGTCTTTTAAAAGGCATGTGTATGCACATGACTAAATGTATAATATGTAGTTATAATTTAGTGCCAGAACATTCAGACCAAGATCTCTTTCTGGATCACCAAGATCTGTTTCTGGATATATGTCTTAGCGATCTGACAGGTGTTTTAGCCCTTTCATCTACGTATGATTACTTTCAGCTACATGCACTACTTCTCGTGGTTATCTTAGCAATTAAGCCCTTTGCTTTCCATTTTTGGATTTACAAAGCCAGCTTTCAAAAAACATGTTACTGTACCAGGGTATAGATATCTGTAACTTTTTAAAATGTTGAAACGAGGCTGTAGGAGTCATGCCTACATTTCTGGAGTACCAGGGAGTGGCAGGCGTTGTTTGGTGTGGTGTGGCAGCAAGGGTGGTACAGGAACATTCTTTACCCTGTGTGTTGGTACACTGCCTATCCCATCCATCATGCGTAGTTTAGATTCTTGTACATTGACGCAGTATAAATTGTCGTAGGAGTAAGTGTGTAAGAATTACACAATACGCTGGAAAAGCTTCAGTGTTACAGAGGACCTGATGATTGCATCAACTGAAAGTGTACTGAAAAAGGGTATGTGCCTGTGAACAACAGTCACTTACTAGACTATTCCAAATCTAATGTGAATTGTGTTTCTGGTGATTTATTCCATGATCCCCTCAGACTGAAACCTAGAACCCATTAAGCAATACACTGTAACATTCCCAATACCTCTTATGTATATACAGAGCTGTCCTATTCATGACATATCATAGTGTTGTCAAGGGAAGTAGGGTGTTGACTTAGTAGGATACAGAGAATGAAACTTTGGTCCCTTTGAGAGTTTTGTCCTTTCTCTATGAAGAATCAGGTTTCCTATGGTGTGGCAAACGTGTTTACATGTTTGTTTTGTATGATGAATTTAGAGCATATTATTTACAAGTGTTATTAATGTGTATTATACTTTACATACTCACAAGCATTGTGTGTTTGGCACTGGGTATTAGTATTGTGGCACATCCAAACTATGCCTAATCAGTTCTGCAAATGATCCAGTCTTTCTCTAGCAAGCTGAAAAATTCAGCTCTAAGTCTGTGCTTAAAAACCTAAATAAAAGGTCTGATTTTTTCGAGGAGGTTACATCCTGTCAAGCATCACTAAAACTTAATGCTTTTATTTTCATTTAACTGTAGTTCACTTGAAACAAACTTTTTATTCCCCCCACCAGAAATGGTATTTCTCTGTTTGTTCAGGAGATGTTAAGAATATCTAGCATAATTATCTTTGTGACCTTCTAACTTAGTTTTGTTTCATATTAGAATTTGATATAAGTTGTGTTCATGGAAAATTGTACCATATTGTATGTAATTTTTTGCCATTCTTATTTTTTACACTCAGAAATGAGTAAGTTACTAAAAAAACAAAAATAGCATTCCCATTCCGACACTGCACACACATTTCGGCCATTACAGGAATTACAGACAGAACAGTCAGGCAGGGCAAACAAATGATTTGTGGTAAAGATGTTATTTCAAACAAAGAACAATTTAGGACAGAAGTGGAAGGGAGATAAGTTTTTTCTTTGTATACAGTGTATCTACAGTTGAAGGTTTCTTGTTTAAGTGTAGACTTGTGAGTGCAAATGAATTCTACTTTATAATATTCATGTTCTTTTTTTTTTTTTAAATAATTAATTTAAAGAAAGATCAGAGAGAGAGCAAAAACAGTTAGACTTGCAGAAGCCTTCGGTTCCTGCTATACCTCCGAAGAAACCTCGGCCACCCAAAGCAAACTCTGTGAATAGACCTGGTACCTTGCCCCCAAGACGACCAGAAAGACCAGTTGTGCCTGTGACTCATACAAGGTATTGTTTTTCCTCTGTCCAGTGCTTTTGTGACTAGTGGAAAATCACATATTTAAAGAATACAGACTTTACAGTTAATGTCACAACTTAGTTCACAGTAAACTGTATTTAAAGATAAAAAAAAGGAAAAAAAGAAAAGCCTTCTAGTCATCTAGCTGGATCATAAATATCTTCTCAAGAATAAACATCTCAGACTGTTCATTACTAGTTCATTTCTACTGATGAAGACACTGTTACTGGAACATCATAGTTTCTGCTACAGAATATGTGGGAAATATCTGCATCAGTATGTTGTGCTGATGTTGACTTTCTTAGTTTACCTCAAATTATTCCAGCTTGGCTGGGGCACTAAGTCAGTTCAAAAGCTTGGTTTGTACCGAGGAACAGCATTAGACAATGCACATTTCAAATACTGTCAGCTTGGTTTCAGTCTGTTTTCTTTGATCATTTTACATCTGCTGTCAAGCGTTTATACTCTAATGTTGGTTGTTATTCTATAGTTACATGATGCTTTTTATCAGAGCTGGTTACAGCCTTTGAGGAGCACTGAGAAATTGGACTTGCCAACACAACTCCATTTAATCTCTGATCAAGTCTAGATGGCTACATTAGTCATCAGCATCTGGGTTGTGCACTGTATGTTCCTTTATGCATAGTGGATAGAAATATGTGAAAAACAGAAAAAAGCAGTTGCCTAAAACTCCACATCTTGCAGAAATACTAGAATATAGGCAGAGAAATAATTTTACTATTGTACTGTTAGAAAAATTAGCTGCCATTGAACTACTGGAGTTCAAATATACTAATGGTGAATTAAATACCAGAATGGAGCATAGGGTAGAGTGGAATAAAATAGAAATCCTAGGCATTGATTCCCCTCATTCCTCCACATATGATTCATTAAACAAATGCTCTCAGTGTGAAATCTGAGACACAAAATTAAAAAACGGTGCCTGCCTTGTGCTGCCAGTTTCATCTTACTGAAGTGCTTTCAGTGTACATCTCTGAGAACTTAGCCTTCTATCCAGGTGCTACAGCCACAGCTTCTTTTGGACTCCTTGGCTTTGAACATGCTTGCCTAGTTGTTCCAAAATATAGTTCACACCTGCTGGTCACTTGGGCATGCTTGGAAAAGCAAGTATTTGCTACGACCTTTAGATTTAGCTAAGTGATGTCTTCTTGGCAAGACCAATACATACCCTAGTGTTCAGATCACTGGCTAGGCATGCAACGGGGTAGCTATCTTTTTGTTCTATCCTTTTCCTGGAATATTTCAAACATAAATATTTTCAACATTTAGAGTTGTGGAGGGGTGTTTTATTGCTCTTCTGTTTTCCTTTTTTCTAAGTACTAATTTGTATGAATAAACCATGCATTTTTAAAGGTATTTTGTTTTCTTGTTAATGAAGTGAAAAAGCAGATCTAAACAGTAACCCTGTTATGTTCTTAATTGTCCAAACTCTGCTATATCTAGCACAGAAAAAAAATGCTTTGTTATTTTTGTCTAATACCATGATATTTGACAGAATTTTTCTTGTAAAAGTAGTTAGATTAAAACTTGGAAGGAAAGGTGATTTTTTAAGGTGATGGTGATGCATGTTGATGATCACAGTGCTAGCAGTTTCCTTATGAATTACTTTATCTGCTAATTCAAATTAATGGGTTTATCTCATATAGCTGTTCTGCCTGGCAGGCTCTAACTTGTAAGGGTGTCTTCTAGGAAGAGGGCAGAAAGTTCACATAATGAAATAATCCGTGGAATAGACTTTGAATTACTTGAATAATTATGAAATGTGAAACTTCAAGTGGAAGCAGTCACTTCAATAAAGGTGTTTTGTTTAAAATCAGTTCAGTTTAATAACATAGTAAATATTTTTAAGACCTGCTGGTATCCATTTCCAGAATCTGAAAAACCTAAGGCAATTAGAACAAAAATTGAACCAGCAGAATTTTTGCTGACCTGTCGTGGTTTAACCCCAGTGGGCAGCTCAGCCCCACCCAGCCGCTCACTCACACAACGTCACACAACGTCATATGGTGTGGGATATCCCTTTGGTCAGTTGGGGTCAGCTGTCCCGGCTGTGTCCCCTCCCAACTCCTTGTGCACCCCCAGCCCACTCGCTGGTGGGGTGGGGTGAGAAGTAGAAAAGGCCTTGGCTCTGTGTAAGCACTGCTCAGCAATAGCTAAAACATCTGGGTGTTATTAACATTGTTTTGGTCACAAATCCAAAACACGGCACCATGCGAGCTGCTATAAAGAAAATTAACTCTATCCCAGCCAAAACCAGTACATGATGCTTGGGGGGAAAAATTGCTGTACTTATAAAGTGAGTCCTGTGAGATTTCCATGGCTGCTGGTTAGCAGAAGAAGGTGTTTTTTTTTCTATTTTGAGTAAGTGGCTTGCATCTTGTGCATCTCACTGACTTTGTGGTGATGATTGTTTTTCCATTTAAATATAAACCTCCTTCCTTGGAAGCAGGTTAGGGCTTCAAGGGCAATAGGAGAGACGAAAACCATGTGGGAGAGAATAGCTGTCAATTTGCTCCAAAAGCTACACAGCTTATTTAGACATACCTGTGATTATACAATTTACCAGTGAGTCAATTCTCTGGAGCAGGCAAGCCATAAAGACCTACAGAAAGTGCCTTTTTACAGTCAGTCTAAACCAACCTGTGTCCATGCTGCTGCTAACAGGGGCAGGTTCCCTCTCCTGGCAGCCCGTTCCTGCAGCCTCCCTTATGTTAGCACCAGCATTTGTGCAGCCGTTCAACCATATGGGTCAGGGAGTTGCTCCAGATGGCAATTAATCAGTTTGCAGTGGGATTTCTATTAGTGTGGGTTTTTTTCAGGCTGATCATCTGTCTGATCAAGCTGACAGCCTATCTGCGTGAGCATGAGCAGAGGGAGGGAGACACTGTGACCAAGATGGGATGGCTCCACTCCTTTCACAACAGTATGGCTGTAGATTGGTGTAATAAGCCTGTTGATTCTTTTGATGACAGAGCTGGAGTTTTTTGTGGGGTTGATGTCATATACCTTGGTATTTTTTGTAGTCAAATGGTAAATATTGTGACTTTCAGCCCTAAATTGCACCATCCTAAGAATCTCCAAAACCATACTCACACATTTCTTAGAGCGCTTCCAACTCACATGGTGCTTTCAGTTTGCTGGGAAATATATGTGTGCAAAACAGAGTATGCAGTCAGATGCTCATTGCCCTGTCAGCCAAGAAACGATGTTGATTCTTATAGAGTTACAAATATGTAAGCAATTTAAAAAAATAAAAAAACAACTTAAAGACCAAAAGATAAGAAACTAATTGATCAGGTAAATCGCTTGGAGAATACCCTTATTTATCATCTCTCCAATTAATACATTTTTCTAGGACTGTGTTAAATTTCTTCTGTTTCCTTCCTAGAGCAGGCTGCCTGCCATATTGATAGCTGTGTAGGACTAGTTTGTTCTTCAGGTCATAAACTGGTTGCCTGTCTTTTTTAGTTCATAGAATACTTGTCACCCTACCACAGTGTTTAACTGGATATATGTTCACTTAATCTGTGATTTCCTCTGGTTTTTAACACAAATTTTCAGGCTCTTTATCGCAGCCTTCCTGAAGTCTGAAATACGGTTTCCAGCCACTTTGTGTTTTGCTCATAAACTGCTGCCATGAGTTGAGGTTCAGGCCATCTGTCATCAGCTTATCGCATCAAAAGCAGAGACAGGAGCTCGCTATGTATTTTACTGGCAATGACTAATTATTGCTGTTCATAGAAATGCACATCTGCCTGGGTTGTTTGAGGGACAGATCTATATTTTTACCCATAATTTGGGTACCTTATGTACTCTGTAATTGTTACAGCGCTACGTTGGGAATAGTCATTGTGGAAAAACTGTGATATTTGCTATGAACTGGTAATAATGGTATGTGCAAGTTATTGCATTAATTGAACAGTTGTTATCACAGTAAATGTCACAGGGATTTGTGTGTGTGACCTGTGCAATGCCGAGCTACTCACCTACCACGGGACCTTTTAAAATTAATTTATTTTCATAAACTTAGGTAGTTGTGGGATATAAGGTTCTACAAAGAAAGAATAATCATGTTGCTTATGTTTGATCTCCTGTTTGATTTAAAAATAGTTCCTCTGTATGAAGTATCAGAGCTCTTGACACTTGTGTATTCCAAAGGCATTTTCAGACAGACTAGGTGATCTTGGTTCTTCGGACCTGTGGAAAAATATTCATAGTCTAATCTCATAAGCAACATGCAAAAATAAATAAAAGTTCTTCTTTTGGTGGGTGGAAGAGCTGCATTTATGAGTAAATACTAGGAACTGCTGAAATGCACAATGCTAACTTGGGATTCTCTCCCTTTTTGCAGTATTCTAGCTAGTCCATCGCTATGGTTTATGCAAGCCAATTAATTAGAAAAAATTACAAATAAGATGTTGAAGAATGTCCCTTTGCCCTTAGGTTTCCTTCATGTAGAGATGCTGTGAACATCTGAAGAATTATTCAGGACACCACAGTGTCTAAAATAGGCTTTTTTGACAGGTGTTAAGAAGAAATGAGATAAGGTTAATCCACACAGCATGTCTACTTACTGGAGATTGCTCTCTCTGACACATTGCTATTACTCTGGTGCTACAAAGGAAGAATATTTCACTCTCTCATTATTAATTGCAAGTTAGCTATCAATTTCCTGTAACCCACACAAAAACTCCAATAAAATATCTCCTCTTCTTAATCCAAATGCAGGAGTGATAGTCCAAAAGTGGAATTAGTGGGCAGTACAGTATCCGGCACTCTAGAGAAAGACTCCTCTGAAAGAAGCAATGACATTGGTAAGTGATAGTGCTTTTTATAGTTTGCCTAAGAAGTTCATGGTATAAATTTCTGCTTTTTAGTGACTTTGTTATGATCCAAAAGGCAGATTGAAGATTTGGCAATGAATATGAGTGCATTTATATTAAGTATTAACTGTGGGATTAAAGGATCATTTCTGCTTTACTTAAAAAAGTTTTGTTGGGTTTTTCTGTTTAAAAAAATTTTCAAAAGGAAATATGGAACGGTGAGCTATTTTGACTAGGAGGGCTTTTGTTATTTCTGTTTAAAAGTCTGAAACAGGTGAGAAGGCCAACAATAATAAGTCATAATAGTTTAACAGATGTAATAGTAGTGCTGCCACATCTTTAATGCTGCAAAATATTGTGGGTTTGGTGCAGTTAGTAATCTTTACACTTTCCAATACAAAGGAATAGAGACCCAATTCAGGCCAATTTGAATAAATTTTACTGCAAACACTAATTAAAAACAGTCTAAATTTCTCATTAATATAATAATTTCTGTTCCTGCAACACTAACAGTTTAAATGGGAAATCACCTGGAAAGGAGTAACACTAGGTTATTTTTCTCTCTTCTCTTCACCCTCCTTCCTTCTTAAGTTGGCAGTGCAGGAGAGATGTTTGCTGGGGTGGGTGCTGCAGTAAGTGGCACTTGGAAAGCAAGGTGCTCTGACTCCTGTCCCAGGGCTGTAAGCAAAAGCCGTGACAGCCATCTTCCACCTCTACTTAGAAATACACTGGTGACAGCTGCTGCCGTCGCTCTCCTCCGCAGTCTCAGCTGTGCCGCGAGAGACACGTTTTTGTAAAAGGCAGAACCAGGGTACCCTGAATTTGTAAGCATTGCTACCTTTCACTGGTGGCATTAAATGCTATTTTGATGTGGTGATTTCTCCCCAGACCGCTTTATTAGTAAAACATTTCTATAAAATAGTATACGTTCAACAGCCAAACCTGCCTTTTCTTCAGCCTTGAAAGCAGAGCTTTAAGTTATAGATGGATTTTAATTGCAATGAAACAATAAAATGCTAACTTGATTTCACATAGGTTTATGAGCTTTTCAGCATCCATATGTCTGCTTTTTTTTTAACCTTCTGCTGTTGCTATGGTTTATGATAGTAACATTCTTCTGGAAAAGCAAGTAGTATGTTTTTTCCAGATTTTCATTGGGGATAAACATAGAAAGTTAGAAGCTTGTGATAAATTGCATGAACATTTTTATTGTAGAGATTAATATAAAGGAATGGAATTGAAATGCAGTCAGATTCTACCATTTAGTGTTTGTTACTCATGTTTACAAATCTGCTTCAAAGCATGTAAGCTTTTGCTTTCTTGAAAGAGAAAGCTATGACTGTAAATAGCATATAGTGGTCTGATAGAAGTAAACTTTTTTAATCCTTGTACTAGTTTCCTTGGAATAAAAGCTTAGAGTGTTTTGTATATTTCTGGGTTTTTTTTAACAACCTAGAAAAGGCTTGATAGGAAATTTGATTTATAATAATTTTTGTTCATTTCCAAAAGTTAGGGTTGTTTTTTTTTTTGTGGTGTTTGTTTTTAATGGAGAATAGGAGCCAACAAGAGTCCATAAACCAAACCACATACACAACATTTTGCAAAGGATTTTGCTGATGACCTCCTGTTACCGCTAACAAGTGGAACCTATTGAGCCCAAGGATAAAGTAGCGTGACTACTTAGATAAGTATACTTGGTAGGGTCAAACCAGAATGGCATTTACAAGGGCAAATCATGTCTTTCTAGCCTGTTAGATACTCATTAAAAGAAATAAATTATGATTTTTGAATGAAAGTGGACCCAAAGATCATGACTGATAGGAATTTTCAGGAGGCTTTTGATAGCTTGTATAGAATATTGTTAAAGAAATAGCCTTTTAAGACAGGGTAAAGCAATAAATTAAAACTTAATATGCCAAAACAACTCACAGTGGATTAATGTCTTTTACTATGAGGAGAGTTTTGGAGTTCAGGACAGTTTATGTGGCAGTGCAATTGGAAAGATTTATGATAAATGTGTCAGATTTTTTATTTATTTATAAAGAGAACAATAGGTTGGAGAAATCTTGTGACTAAATGAGCTATTAGTAAAAATTATGGATGAGCGAATGGAGTTGTCCCAGTGTATTCCAAAAAGCTGATGGATCGGGCAGTGTGAGTCCAGATAATATTTAACTGTGGTATGTGTTACTGGTGTTGCTCCAGTCTCGTGCTCTGTGGAGAGGACAGCCTCAGCTTCTCCAGGGTTCATCCTTCCAGTCAAAATGGATCTGATTAAATCTAGTCATTTGATGT
>VZTV01100643.1:0-61781 GCA_013400875.1 Anhinga rufa
GTAATTAAACAGCGGAGCAGAGCCCCGGGGCTGCGCGGCCCCCCACTAACCCACCCGACCCCCCATCCCTGACCGTAACCCTCTCCCAGGGCAAAGGAGGGGCGGCGTGGGGCCCCATGCATCCCCCGGCCGTGGGGCTCCTGCCCTTCCCCGCCGGGCTTTCGGCAGCGGCCGTGGGCACCAGTTACCGGACCCAACTGGGATTTGGGTGCCGGACCCCGCTGGGCTGCCTCGGGGTGGGAGAGGAAAGGCGATCAGCGCTAAAGCTAACCACAGAGCCCCTTTCTTCCAGAGCCTGCCCTGCCGGACTCCGGCAGCAGCGACATCGTCCATCCCATCAAGGTTGACGAGAGCGGATCGTTCCTGTCCTACGATTTGTCCCACCGAGCGCTTCACCGAAGGTCTCCTTCCTCCCGGAGCAAGTTTCTCGCCTTCTATGAACTGCATTACAAAGGGCAACCCCTGAAATTCAACCTGAGCCTGAACAACAACCTCCTGGTGCCGGGGTTCGTCAGCGAGAGGCGATACGGGGGGATCGCGACCGCCAAGATCCAGTCTCACGCGTACAACTCCTGCCACATGATCGGGGAGGTTCGGAGCCGGGCGCTGCCGGGAGGGCTGGCTGCGCTCAGCACGTGCGATGGCCTGGTAAGTACGGAGGCTTTTAGTCAATAAGGAAATAGCAGCAGCTGTGTGAAATCCTTTTTTTTCTGCCGAAAGCGATAGCAAAAGCTCCTCCCTGCAGCGGCAGAGCCGGGATTTCGCGGTGCAGGTTTGATGCGGCCGTGGATGAGCTGGCCGTAAATCTCCCATGGGGTCCAGCGGTTTGGGAACTCTCCGGGACCGTGTTTGCTTCTTTGTGTCCAAATCCCCAAAGAAAGCAACTCTCATGTCGCCGCTGTCTTCTAGTACGTAAACACAGGCTTGTGAGAATCACACCTAGGAACGAGGTGCTTGAAACCTGGAGGCGTTTCTGATAACGCAGCTCGTGTGCAGCAAAACTTCTCTACGTGCTGTGAGCGCCTCCGCTGCCTTATTCCACCGCCAGTGTTTTCGAAGGCGATGGGGACCTGTAAGAGTGTAAGCTTTGCTGAAAGGCAAAGTGGCTTTCACAAACAAAGCTCCTGTGGCAGCGCTCAGCGAGGCAGATTCAGGGCTCCAGCATAACCGCGCGGACCCGTGTTAGCTGGCATCCGGCTAGCGCAGGTACCGCGTCCCCACGGGGTCTTGAAACCTCTCGGGGGTTTGCAGAAGCGTTACCAAATAACTTGGCAGCTCCCATAACGCGCAGACCCCCGTTCCTGAGCAGGGGCCGTGGGATGACGGAGGCGCTGGGGTTCCCCGGAGGTGGTGGGTGTAGGGGGGGGGGGGTCCCCTGGGAAAACCCGCTGCATCCCCAGCACGGGGCGGAGGAGGGAGGCACCGCTGCGGAGGGAATGGCATCACCGGCAGCCTCCGCGTTTGGAGGGAGGATGAGTCCATCGGATCATCGGTCTGGCTGCCCCAGGTGGCTTCGTTCGGCCGGGGGCTCTGTTTGCGTTTTAAGCTTCCTGTGTTTAAATAAAGGCAGCGTGCGTCTGTACGCCGAGTTAGCCCGGTAGAGCGGGGCGGCTTTTAAACGGAAGGTCTGCAGAGGCCACCCAAACCACTGCGCTTTCTCTGGACGAGCGCGAGTGTGCCGCTGGACTTTGGGAGCGCGCAGGCGGCGAGCATCGCTGCTGCCTCTCCATCACCTGAAGCTGCAAGAAGAGAGCTCAGACCTTCCCCGCCGTGGCTGATGGCAGGGCTGGACTGGCAGGACAGGAGCTGGGCGCGCCTGGGAAGGTGCTGGTTGCAATTTTCCTACTAAATTTAACAGCGGCTAAGGGTGTTCGGCACCCTGCACTTCCCGCAGCACCCTTGTCTCGGGGGATAAAGGCTGCAGAAAATAGCCAGGCCCATCGTTCGGATAAAAAAATAGAGCGCTGCACCTGGGAGGAGCCCGCAACCTTCCCCCTCGTTTTTCTGTGAATGCTTGTACGAGAGAAGCGCTGATGGCTGCAGAGTACGCAGAAGTAGAAGGTGTCGTGAAGGCTCCCGTGAACGTCTGTTTACACACGGACGCTCCCGGTAATATGGGATGGTTCTGGGAATGTTTGCGTGGCCTCATCCCGGCAGCGAGCTGAAATCTGCCATCAGACTTAGAAATCCAGCCTTGCAGCGCGAGTCAGGCAAACCCAGGGTGAATGGGCTGAAGGGCGTTCACCCAGCTCGTTTGAAATACCTTCTGGTTAAGAGAATGAAACCTCTTCTTGCAAATTAACCACAGACGGGAGAGCATAAAAAGAAGTTACTCGTTAAATAATTTGGCATCCACACAATGTGTCGCCTGAAAACACCCGTTTCATAGTGGTGTTTGGCGAAGCCCATCGTTAAGGTCTGTAAAGCGTGTTGAAAATGAACAGTATCGTGCCAATGCTACGGATTAGTAGTATTTTTTTTTAAGAAGCAGAAAAAGTTATTAGCTCGCAAAAGGCATTAGCACGATGTTGCGAGAGGGTCTGCAGCCCGTGAACTGCGAGGGGTGAGCAAAGCTCGGCCCGAAGTTGCTCTAAACCTTCTCTGCTCGGTCTTAGAATAACCACGGCTTTTTGTCAGAGACACAAAACCACGGAAAACCGCGCTTAGCAATGTGCTGCGTGCCTCGCAGTTGTGGAAAGCGCGTCCTCAGCTCCTGCTTCGCTACAGGGAATTACTCGCAGGCCACTTGTAGGCACGGGCAGTATTACGGGGTGTAAGCGAGGAGGAGCATGCTACTGGCGTGGGAAGGCACAGAGCTGCAGGCTAGGGCAGCACGTTACGTTTGTACGTGTGATACGGTGGCGGTACCTTGGATTTCAAGGCCAGCGTTGCTGCATCGAAAGCACTCTGCCATTCCCAGCTGCAAAGCGCAGACGGGCTGTCCCAAAAATTCCTGCTTGCGGCAGCCTCGCGTGTTGAACCGAATCGCATCGGCGCCTCGAAGGGCCGCCTTCCCCGTTACCGTCGCTGGTGCAGGCCCTGCTCCCGCCTCGGTTACTGGTGTGGCACGTGGTAATTGTACCGTGCTCGACACCCCTGGCCAGCCTCCGAGATCCCTGTCCCCACGACCAGGCTTCGCCTTTCTTGCAACACTACCGTAAGACTTCGAACTCCGCCTGTCAGTGATTTTAAAATAAAATAGTTGTAAGAGCTGGGTTCTGCTCTGTCTTGGGTAGTTTGGCCGGTGCAATTTCACCTTCTCCGAGGCTATTTCTCACTCTTGCTGCAGACCACGGTGAGGGAGCAGGAGACAGGGGTTAGGGGTGCTGGCGCCGTTTACTGGGGTGAGCTGGGACATGCAAGGCGCAGAACGGTTAACCGGGTGTTTCAAACAGAGAGCACCAGACCTTCCCGCGGGCAGCAAATGCTGTTCAGTGCCGCCGTAGAACCAACCGGTGATGAAGCGTGACCCCTGTGCAGGGCACCCTGGGCAGCGATCTTGGTTCCCTTCCTGGCTCGGAGTCACCTGCAGCAGGAAGCAGAGAAGGAGTCGTATCCGTGGCCTCCTTCCCTTCCTTCCCCATCCCCAGGGCGTTTCCTCCCTGTATTTTACATTTGCAAGGAATTAATGAGGGAGGAAGCCGCTTTCTCTTCCCTGGCACCGCAAAAGCGGTGAGAAAGCATCAGTAGTAGGCTCGGTCCTGTTGTATCTTGGAAACAGTTGTAGAGGCAGGTTTTGATCTTCTCTCTTTGTCCCTGCCCTGTCCTGGGGTGTGGGAGTAAGAAATATGTCAGAGCAAAAGCATTTTAAGCAAAGCTGAGTATGAACAGGCTCCCGAGTAAGCGTGGGACACCTCAGCCTGCTCCAGACACCATAGGTCTGCTCTGAAGCGACCAAGAGCAGATGGAGTTGTCTTACAGCACAAAACACGTTCACAAAACGCTCCTCGCGGCAGCACCGAGTGTCCGAATGACGCTGCAGTCTCCCACGGGAGCTCCCGTTCCCTGGGATGAAGCTGCCCGTCCAAAGAGCCTCCCATGCAGCGAATGCAGCTGATTGTTCTCGAGGTGCAGCGAGGAGGCCGGGGAGGCCCGGGTGAGGCCATGATGGCCTGATGCAGCTGGGCCAGGCCGGGGCGGGTCGTCACTAACCAAAGAAAGTTGTAGGGTGTCATTTCCTGCTAAAGGAGAGATGCCAATAACACGTCCTCCCGTTGTGGCGGGGCCGTGCTCCTGCTCCTGGGACTGGCGTCCTTCGACGGGAGTTTGACCGGAGCTCCCCTTCCCTGGAGGTCTTCTGGTCTCTGACTGCGGGAAGTCTCTAACCCGATGGTTCGCAGCGGTGGTGCTTCGGCAGTGCAAAAGGCCAGAAGCAACTGGCTGCATCGGAGGAGGGTCTCCTCGGGGAAGCACCTCCGTTTGTGCAACACTTACTGAAAACACTGGTGCCGCGCTATGGTCAAAGCCGTCCTTTGGGCTGCCTGCCTGGGCTCCCCAGAGCGCCTCCAGGAAGGTCAGAGAGGTGGTGTGAGCGCGGCCCGAGCTGGCTCCGCACCCCTGCAGTCCCGGAGCTCCTCACTTATCGGACACCCGCTGGGTTCACCACCCATCTGCACTTTGTGGTGGGATCTCTTTAGCTTTCTGTGTTCTTAATGATCGCTCCGTGCTGGCGTGTTCTCTTTCATCTGGGAGTTTAGAGCTCAAAATATCCATAAAACCCGTTTCTTTAGAGAAGACCTGTTTCTTCCTGGAAAATTTTGCAAACCCTCTCCCGTTCCCAGGTTCTTCGGTGTGAGTTTGTGCTAGATGCAGATGGCTTCATGGTGACAACTTTGTCTCTCCCTGCCAGAAAGGCGTGTTTCGACTCAAGAACGAGGACTATTTCATCGAACCGGTGTCCACCAGCTTTCGGGAGGACGGAGCGGCGCAGCCCCACAGGATATACAAGCGCCAGGCGCCCGAGCACGGGGCAGAGCAAGGCAGGAGCCCGCCAGCTCCGCGGGAAGCCTGCGGCGTGCAAGGTATGGTCCCCTTTCTCTTGCATTTTGTGATGAGCCAGCAGCTCGTCCTGGGGTTGGGATCTTTAGTTCTGTAAGTCTGAAGCACACGGTAGAAGGATAAAGGGAGCAGTGCCAGTCCTTAGCTCCCTGCGTTGCCTCTGCAGGCTTGTTAGTCTTAAACCCTGGCATCCGGCTCCCATCTTAAGCTCCCAGGATCCATCAATGGCACCGATTGCTCTTAGTTGGAGTTTTGCAAGCTGTGGCATTAACGACTGCAGCCCACAAGTCACGGGGGTCGCTGCAGAGCTCGGGGTTGGTTGGTTTTCCTCCTGCCAATTTTTCTGTATTTGCTTATGTTCTCGCATACACGACTCAATGCATGCCGAACCTCAGGCCTCCCGCTCTCATCTTTTCCTCCCGGCCCTGCTGCAAGCGTCTTGTGATGTGGAGACCGAGTATTTGTTTTCATTTCCTTGTGAATATCGGTTTCTGACCTGCCGGGGCACGGGACTTTCGCAGTAAAACCCGGTCGTTGCCCCGGGAGTCTCTGTGCTGCAGGGCAGAGAGTGCATGCCAGTTCCTGCTCCTCTGTCTAGAGCAGGTAGGTTGGAAAAACTTCCAAACCCAAGGTTTGAAGTAATGAGGAATTCAGAGCATCCCCAGCAGCTCACAGGCGCTTTATTCCTCGTCTGCATCAGTGAGGCTGCATCGTCCAGGTGGTGCATCTTGTTTCGTGTGTTTTCCAGAGCTCTCTGCTCTTGGTAACGGGCTTTTTGCTTTTCTATAGTATGGTTATCTTTAGGCATTCTTCAGTTAATCTGAATTAATTATTTAACCTGTGGTAATAATAATAATAATGGCTCCTTCTGGACTTTGAAGTCTATTCATTGTAAATGAATTTCACTGGGTGTAATACTGCCCGTGTGTAATGCACGTGGATCTCTGCTGCAGTCTGGGCTAGCAAAGTGCATGTGACACGTATGCCCTGGAAAGGAAAGCAAAAGTCTGTAGAATTTTAATTGCTGCAAGTCTTTAATTTTGTACCGATGTATTGCTGGTTTTCTTTGCAAAACAGCACACAGCCAGACAGTGTTAGGCTGGGAGGTGTCATTTAGCTTCTGTCAATACCAAGCGCAGCCTGTGTGTACAGCTGGGCAAGTGTTTAAGAGGGCTCTCAAAGGGAAAATGCCACGCGAACCCTCCCTGGGATCCCGGGAGCCCGCCGCACCCATCCTCTGCAGTACCTTCACGTCCCGCTGGAAGCTTAGCAGCAAAGGACACAATGGAAATAAGCTCCAAGGAAGCTCTTGCGATTAAACTGCCACAGTGGTATTAGCAATTCATCAAATTATCCAGATACTTGGGATTTTTCGGGCTGGGGGATAAAACACTCTTTCACAGCTAACGTACAGTATAGCCCATAAAATGTAGAAGTCCATTGTTAACGAAGTAAGGCTGAACCCTTAGAAACCGGTCATAAAAGCAATTCCCACTGTGTGGGATGTGGTTTGTAAAGCCTTCGCCCAGCTTGGAGCTGACCCTGACCTTGATCTTGGAGCAGCGTCACAGGAAAAGTCTCCGCATGAGAATTCCCAGTTGCTGGTGTGCGTGAGGAGCATCCGAGCTCTCCTCCGCCTCCTGTCTCTTTTCAGCCCGATGAATGTTCCCGTGGTTTCACCCCGGGAAGGAGCAAAGTTCAGTCTCCATGTGGCCGAGGAAATCTCTGTGCGGTCCTGCGACGTCTCGGTCTTGCCCAGGACACTGATGATCTTCGGGATTTGGCTGAGGACATCAGTCCAGCTCTGGGGGCACGGTGTTTATCATGTTGGGGAACTGTCTCTCCCCTCAAAATACAGATTTGTGGTGATAATCAGAAGCATTGAGCCACCGGGGCTGTTCCGCAGTGGTACACGCTCAAGCATCTCAGCAGAGTTGCCTGTAAATTCATGTGTCGATACAAACCCTAAGCGCTCTGCTCTGGGAAGCTCCGTGTTCCTCGTGGAATATTGCAAACCCTGTTCTAGTCAAAGAAATCACTTCAGATGCTTTTTTTTTTTCTCTATCATGCTAGCGCTACTGAGGTCAGGGTCTTCCCCCTCACTGCTTGTTTGGAGCATACAGCCCAGCAAAATATGCGTATGTTATGGCTCTATGTGTGGGCCTCCTTCTCGACACCAAAAGGCTATTTCTTTGAATTAAAAAAAAAAAGGGGGGTGCTTTGATGATATTTTACCAAAGTTGCAGACATTTTACAAAAGGAAAAAAAAGCCTTTTTTCCTCCTTGGGTCCCTCAGAATCTCAGGAAAGCCTGGAGAGGTCTGAGAAGCGGAGGGAAAGATGGGAACAGAAGCAACACAGGAAGAGAAGGATACGGCAGCGCTCCATCAGCAAGGAGAAGTGGGTGGAAACACTGGTGGTGGCAGACACCAAGATGATAGAATACCACGGGAGCGAGAACATAGAGAAGTACGTGCTGACCGTGATGAACATGGTAAGTCCTGGTCCTCGCAGCGGCAGAGCTGCCGGGTCCCTGGGGACGTGGCTATGAGACGTTAAGGCCACTGGGCTTGCCAGGACTCATCCCTGGTGGGACCTCAGCAAAGCTCTCGCCAGAGAGGCTGTTCCCAGCCGCGTGTCTGCATTGCTCGGTGCTCCACCCGCCGCGGGAGGACGGGTCGGTGTGAGCGAGCCCAAAATCTCCATGCAGGGCAGGAGCAGCTCAGCCTGCAGCAGTTTCACCTTCCCCGTGGGCTCAAGGGCTGTTCCCTTCTCCTTCACGCCATGGGGATGGATAACGCGGCCTCCCAGGGAGACACCCCAAGGGCAGGGCTGCTCCTCCTGCACCCCTGCCCCAGGGAAGCTGAAGCTGAAACCACCCCGAAGCCTGCGCGAGGGCCACCCACCGCCCTCCGCGTGATAAGGAAACCTCCTCGCAGGAGGAGAGACCCGCAGGGACCTGGGGGCTTTGGCTCAGACTCCCTCGAACTCGGGGCTGGCTGTGCCCGCAAAGGGAGCGCTCGGGGGCAGCTGCTGTCGGAGGCGATGCCGGCGCTAGCCTGGCTAGCAGGGGAGACGGGAACGGCTTTCCGGGAAGGTGCCACTGAGGACAGTTAAGGGAAGGAGCACCAGACTGTGGTGGTCTCCACTGGGAAGCTGGGGGCGGGTTGCTGGTGCCATAAAACAAGCAGATAAGTCAGCGTGAGTTGGTCTCCTCTGTTCGCTCGGCTGCTGCCGTGGAAGCACCTATTTGCATTTCAGAGAGGGCTTTGGTTGATAGCCAGAAAAGAGAGTGGGATTGGGCAGAGGACCTCACCATAACATCCCTGGGTGTCTGGGGGTAGGTGAAGGCACCCAGAGAGCACAGGCTTCCTTTGAGGTGTTAAATACGTCTATTATGAGTGAAAGCAGAGTGTTTCCTGGGGCATTTCTGGTTGAGTTTCAATGTGCTACACAGATTTTATCAAATTTAAATGGGTATCATCGCACTCCGAACGCTTTAGTCCAGGTCTGCATCTGGTCTTGTCTTTCATTTTGGGGAATTCCCCGAGATGTTGTCAACAACCTTCAGTAGCTTCCCCTTGAGCTTATGCTTTCCTGCAGATGTACTCACCGGGAGCGCGTGTCACAGGGCAAGATCTTTTTTCTGGCTTTATTGCTTTGGCTTCTGCACGTTGCAGGTGGCGGGTCTGTTCCACCATGCCAGCATTGGGAACCCCATCAACATCGCGATAGTGCGACTCATCCTGCTGGAGGACGAAGAGGTAAAAAGAAGAGAGGGACTCGCCCTCCCATCCTGGCAGCCAGGCTGGGATACAGGGGGATCTGCCCTTGAAAGCCTGTAAGCTCTCTCTTGCGCTGTTTTCACGCCCTGGATGATTTAACGTAAGATAAATGCAGATGCCCGTGTCTTGCTTCCTTGTCTTCTGCCTGGGCTGCAGCCCTGGTAAAGTGGTGGGGGACAGCATGGTCAGAGGAGCTGTAGAGTCTGATTCTTATAATAATTTATGATAAGAGCATCGCCGCCGGTAGCGGAGGGCTGTGAATCGCTGGTTGGTTGTGCTCCCAGCTGCAGCGGTGGCTCTCAGGGAGCCTGACGCCGCTCAGACGGGCTCCTCCGCTGCGTCCTTCGCCATCAGCCAGGACGGGATATTTTGCCGCAGTGTTTCTTAACCCCCAGTATCAGATGATTTAGTGTTCTGATTGAATCACAGATTAAAAGAAAACAGAAAAGGACTGTATTCCCACCCAGCGTACAACCCATAAATATGGAGCAATTCCATCTGGATGGCAGTTACTCCTGATTTCACTCTGATGTGTCTGAGATCAGATCCCTCCCCACTGCATCCTAAAAACCAAACAGATCCAGCAGCAATTTGACAGCAGACTTTTAATTATGTTGGCAGGAGGATCTGAAGATCTCCCACCACGCAGACAACACCTTGAGAAGCTTTTGCAAATGGCAGAAGAGCATCAACATTAAAGGAGATTCCCATCCCCTGCATCACGACGTCGCAGTCCTGCTCACAAGGTATTGTGCCCATGTGCTAATTCTGTGCTATAGGTGCTGCGCTGGCAGCTAGAAAAGCTTCTGCCGGCTGCAGGCAGCAGGGCAGGCAGGCAGCCAGAGCAACATCTCGGTGGGAGCTGTTGAAATCTCACTCTCCAATCCTGAGCCCTGCCTGGACACCTGCACGTAGGATATATAACATGAAGTCTGAAGATAACCCGGTCCTAATGGCTGGAACTGGTCTCAGATCTCAGGTTTAAACCTGGAGACAGCTCCCAGCTCACTAGCAGTTGAGGTTTCCAAAGCAGGTTTTCACCACGGCCCTGTTGCCAAGCCCCACAATGGATGGATCCTCCCAGGAGATGTAGACGGGGATTAACTCTCCGTTTTCCCTTGGAGGCTACTGCTGGGGTTGGCAGAGGAGCCTCTGAGAAGGCCCCTGACCTCCCATGAAGCTCGCAGGAATTCATGCCGCTGGCCAAGTTTATATACCTTGCAGTCAAAACGTAGTTTGATGGTTTCGGGCTGCAGCAGCTTGGCTGTTGGCAGTATTGTGGTGGTTTGTGTGATGATTCACAAGCCACAACAGCTTTATCTTCTTCAGGAAGTTTGCTTTGTAGCAGAAATAAGGCACTTAAGACTGCGTACTTCAATGGAGTTATTCTTCCTGAGTGGCTGGAGCTCCTCTGCCCTGGACCACAGCACCCCTGGGATGTGCTTCCCCAAGCCATGTAGTAATTGCTTAATTATTCCCAGCAACAGCTTTATTTATACAATGCAATAAACATAGCCAGGTT
The DNA here is from genome assembly GCA_013400875.1 of Anhinga rufa. Lineage (NCBI taxonomy): Eukaryota > Metazoa > Chordata > Aves > Suliformes > Anhingidae > Anhinga > Anhinga rufa. Next base: position 10,305 of record VZTV01100643.1, read on the forward strand.
GGCTAGCAGTTCCCATTAATCAGGCTTAATAATAAGCTGGGGATACTGGGAGAGTAAAGGGGAAAGGAAAGGTTGTAAATCTTTCCATTGTGGAAAGACGTTGGATGTCTCCATTCTCGCTTCTGTTTGGCTGGTGTCCGTGTGTCTTCCCCCGTGGGCTGGGACGCACCCCCTGCTCCTTCCCGCGCCTCGCGTTGGGTCCTGCCGCTTTCAAACCCCCTCTTTGCTCTGTGTCTGTGTGTTTGTTGTCTCCGTCGCCCAAGGAAGGACATCTGCGCAGCGATGAACAGACCCTGCGAGACCCTGGGTCTGTCCCACGTGGCGGGGATGTGCCAGCCCCACAGGAGCTGCAACATCAACGAGGACACAGGACTGCCCCTGGCCTTCACCGTGGCCCATGAGCTCGGACACAGGTACCACCAGCTTCCTCCCCCTCTCCTCTGACCTCTGTCCTCTGCACTGCTCGGTCAGGGCTTGAGAAGGCACGGGTGGAAGCTGGGAGAAGATTGTTCCTCACCGGTGCAAACCTTCCCATGCTTCTTGGGGAATTTACCCTGGGCGCTTCGTTTCAGAGTTAAGTTTCTGGTTGCCCCAGGTTCAGTGAAAATCACATAATCCAAGGCAACCTGGACAAACGCAATTTCATTTGTATATTATCCTGTGTTGCTGGTGCTGAAGGTTTTGGAGAAGAGGGTTGCCCATTAAGAAGTTTTAAAATGGCATCTGCATATAGAATCAGTGGTAGAATTCTGCTTGCCCTAATTTCAATTAAATTTTGACAAGATCACTTGAACGTTATAGTTCATAGTGGAGATCTTTGTATGGTAAAAACACATACTCAGTAGGTTTAATTAACTTGATCTTGTTCAGCATTCTCATTACTTTTTCCTCGGCTGAGTTTTCGTTAAGAAAGCCGAAATAAAAGCATGGCCCACAGTTCAGGGTGGTGTCCCTGCTATCATTAAAATGTCCCACACGGCCAGATCCCCCAGTGCCTGTTAATGACCGAGTCCCCGCGGAGCCGGGACAGTTTGCGACGTCCGGCGTCGCGTGTCGTTGTGCTGGAAAGCAGAGAGGCTGCGTGGTTGTAGCGGCGTGCGGCTCACCTCTCCTTTGTGGGGCTGTGCTCTTACACAGTTTTGGGATTCAGCATGATGGAAGCAGCAATGACTGTGAGCCAGTTGGGAAAAGACCTTTCATCATGTCTCCACAGCTCCTGTATGACACGTCCCCACTCACCTGGTCCCGCTGCAGCCGGGAGTACATCACACGATTCCTCGAGTAAGTCCTCCCTTCCTCTTCTTCCTCGCTCGTGGGGTGCTGGGGGTGGGTCTGCAGCTGGGGACCGACCCAGCCGACTGCGCTCAGCAGTCAGCCCCAGGGCACGTGGGGATGCCGCCACCTCACCCTTTTGCCCCGGTCCTTGCTGTGAAGGACGGGGGTTCGAGCACAAAAGCAGCACGAGCGTTCGAGCCGTGGCACAGGGGCTGCGGCTTGAACGAATAAAGCCGAGTGGTTTTCTTCGAGGCTCTGTGCAGTTTTCTTCGGTGCTTTGCAAGGGGCAGATGATGTTTGCCTGTATGCGGGAGGCACCACGTGAGGAAATGACACTGAGCCAAATTCTTCCATGCATTTGTTTATTTTTAGCACCCCGTGGCTGATTTTTCAGGCTGTTGTTATTAAGTTCCTAGGAACACGGCCCAGAGATTTACGTTTGTCAGCCAGTGGCTTGCACTGGAGGAACGTTTTCCTTCCTTGCTGTGGGAAGGTTAGAAAACAGTGAGAGCATCTGCAAGAAACGGCGATGGGGAGAGCTGGGCAGGGGACCGGCAGTGACATGGCGGGGAGCTGCCTGGGGCTGGGCTCCCATTTCTGAGTCCCAGCCTGGAACACGTGGGCTTGGCCCCCACGCAGGGTGAATTATTGTTGATTTATGGCTTTCGGTGGAATGGAGCGTTCTCGTATCCGCAGTATTCTTGGCCCTCTGCTTCTAACCTTCACTTTTGGATTAAGAATTTCCTGCTTGCAATGACCTTGGGCTGCTACGAGCTGCAACGGGGAAGAAATAGGGCGGCCGGATGCTTCTCCGGTTGGGTTTTGGTCTCTGTGCTCCCCCCAGAAGGGGCAGCTCTTCCTTCAGAGCAGAGCAGAGCCCGGCAGGCGTCTTTCACCGGCTGCGACATCCCCCAGGCAAGGGAGAGGCCCGTTGCCAGCACAGACAGGAGTGCGTTATAATACGATGTTGGCAGGAGAACGGGAAGGAGTGAGCCAGAAAATGAGACCCTGCTGACCTGGGGTTGCTGGATGTGCTTGGAACAGACCTCATGGTTTTTTTTTTAAAAAAAAAGCACTCTCAAATGATGATTATTATTATTTTACAGAAGATTATTATTTTACAATAGCTGCCGAACGCTTAAGCATCTGAAAATGATTTCCATCATCAACAGCAGCACGGCCCCGGTGCTGTGGGTCAGGCCCTGGGTGCAGCCGGGGCTGGGCAACCCTCTTGGCGAGGCTGTGGGTCTCGGTCCGCTCGGACACCCAGGGGCGATGGAAGAGGTCACCTCCCCGCTGTGGCGGTGGTGTCCCCCAAGGGAATGAGCATCCCCTGTTCATGCTAATGAGGGAGGCCAGCGCGGGGCGGGTGGTGATGCTCCTGTGGCAGAGGGACCGCTCTGCCGCTCCCCGCTCCGCACCCGGACGAGCCCTTCCTGGCATTCTGTGATTTTCCCCTCTAACCCTCAGAGGAGTCAGAAGATGCTCTAAGGCTCCTTGCTCTCCACCCGTCACCGTGATGTGTGAGCTCTTTCCCAGCCCAGCTGGTGGAATACTCTTGTAAAATGGGGTCCGGTGTTTCATGGGTGCCCTGCCTGCACCACAAGCACGCGATGGCGTGGAGCAGCCTCCCTCCATCGCAGCAGCAGCCTTGGCACCGCTGCAGGCTGTCTCCTCTCCCTTCGGTCTTTTCTCTAGACCAGTTTTTCAGCCTCTTTGCGCAGTGCTGGAGGTCGTCTTCCATCGTCCTCCCATGGGCTCCTTCCAGCCGATCCCCACCTTCCCGGAGCCTGGGGATGGCTGGTCGTCCCCCGCCTTCGCAGCCCTGCCTGCTGCACCGCTCCTCTGCCAGTTCTGCCAGATCCCCTGTTTGTGCAGCTGACTCTTCCCAAGCTCCGATCCTGCCTTTGTTTTTATTGAATTCCATCCTGGCTTTTTGGACCCTTCCTCCAGTTCTCCGAGAGCTTTTGGAATTTTAATCTTGCTCTCAAACGTATCTGCAGATCCTCCCAGCCGGCTCACATATGGGGATTTAATCATCATACATCTACTCCGTCATCCAGCTCATTAACGGACGGACTGAAACAGGCAGACGCAGCGCAGACCCCCGCGCGTTTTTACAGCAGGTTGTGGTTTTATTGCATATCTCTGCAAAGCCAGAAGGAAACTCGTGCCAATTTTTGCTGGCTTGGTAATGTGTTTTGGCCAACTGAAGAGACCAGTAGGATGACCGTAAAATATTTAATGAAGAAACATATTTTGAACGTAGCACTGGAAAGCTGTCAGCAAATCTAAATCACCCCCCATACTGGGACAGAGACCTCTCTCGTAGGCAAGAGGCAAGACGGAAAGTGCCTCGAGCAGATCAGAGGGTGAGGAGGGTTGGGGACGGTTTTGGGGTGATGTGCGGGGCCCCATTATCCCTGAATAGGCCGTTGGTGAACTAGTCCAGAGGAGCACCAGTGTCATGCATGTAGCTCATGCAGGAGCCCAGTGCTTAAGCCTGGGCTTTCCCCAGGAAAAATATCATTCTTTCAATTTTTAAAGAAAATACTCTTTTTAAGTGTTTTCCACCAGCAGGTAAAGAAAATACCTCCGGAGGTGCAAAGCAGCGACCTCTCTGTACGCCTGAAACAGGCTGCACCGTCACACTGTGTCCAGCTGCCTAATCCACGCTTAATTCATCCCAGCTCAGCCCTGCATCGCCCGCAGCGATCCTTCCCTCCCCGCAGGGCCAGGAGAGGCAGGATGCTCCCGCTGTTGTGGACTTGGGAACAGAGACTTTTGAGCCCTTGGGCTGCTGAAAGCAACCTGTTTACTGATTTTTTTTTTCCAGTAGGGAAGCTGCTTATGAAAATCTATATCCGTGGTATTTTAAGGGGCTGTCTCCAGCCAAGCAAGCTGTTTGCAGGTGTCCAGCGTGGACCTCGCTGGGGTGGGACGGGAAAGGGAGGAGGTGGTGCTGGCTCTGCAAGGCATCACCCCGTGGCACTGCTGGCACCCCAAAATAGGAGCTCTCCCATGCTGCTGGCACTTGTTCCGGTGTTGCTGGTTTGTGTTAAAAGGAATCTCATTTCAAGTTAATTTAGACCTGTTCCCAATCACAACAAGCTGAAGTAATCTAATCTGCTGAGAAACCCTCACCGGAGACTTTGCCTTGCTGGAAACAAGTTTGTTTAAATCAACACTGAAAGCTAAACTAGTGACAACTTCTTGTGTGTTTGTGAAGTATCGTAGCGAAGGCGCTCGGCGCAGAGAGGGGCGGCCAGGAACGTCCCTCGCGGCTCCCGCAGCCTGGCTGCCTGCCACCGCCCGCCTTGATGGCTCGGCTTTAATATCTCTTTTCTAAAGACGTCCTGTCGAGCGCAGTTTGAGCATTGTTTGTAGCGGCAAATACGAGGGTGGCTGCGTTTTGCTGCTGACCCTCTACTTTATTTCTATTAGCAGGGCATTGACACGCGGGTTGCGGTGTCCGCGGGGACGTTTCTGGGGCCAGCGTGGTGTATGAACGCAGGGACAGCATCTGTTTCTCGGCAATGAAATGTTTGTTCAATGAAACCCTTCACCCTGCATGGCGAAAGCGGGGTCCCGACTGAGGACTCGGCTGACGACCTGTTCAGAAAGCAAAAATCCAGGGGATTATTCTCGGGGAAAATGAGATTTCGGGCTTTCCATCAGGGCACAGGGGCGTCCTGGGGGAAAGGGGGAGCGTGCAAGGCGCCAGCCCAGCAGCTGCACAGAGAAGCCACTGCTGCCTTTTCCCCTTTGTCTTCCCCGTAACCCACCGTGCCCGGGGGACGCAGGGCAATCGCTCTGGGAGCGAGCACCCGCCCCAAAAAGCAGGTACCCGCACGTGCCCATCCGCGCGCTGGCGCGGCTCCAGGGTTGATGGCAGAGCCAGGGTGGTATCAGCTAGAAATGCTAATTGCTTCTCATCGCCGTGGGGCATTGATGAGCTGTTTGGTTCCTCCGATGGCAGCTGCTGGGGTGTCGTTTGTCTGTGCCGGGTGATGCCACTCTGACCTCTCTCTTTCAGCCGGGGCTGGGGGCTGTGCCTGGACGATCCCCCTGCCCGGGAGGTGCTGGACTACCCCTTGGTGCCCCCGGGCGTCCTCTACGACGTGGGCCACCAGTGCCGGCTGCAGTACGGCGCCTACTCCACCTTCTGCGACGACATGGATGTAAGCCAGGGTCCCCCCAACATAACGCGGCCTCGTGTGGCTCCGAGGGGCTCTCAGGGGGCATTGCGCGGGGCGATCCTCTCCCTCCAAGTTAAATTTGTGCCGATGGGTTGGCCGGTGCAGTAACCGCGTCCTGCGCAACTGTGTTTTCTGCAGAGCGTCTGCAACACGCTGTGGTGCACGGTGGGGAACACGTGCCACTCCAAGCTGGACGCTGCCGTTGACGGCACGGCGTGCGGGGAGAACAAGGTAATGGGGAGCAGTCCCCTCCGCGGCTGCAGGGACTGCTTGTCCTGCACACAGGGGAGTCTCACGGCCTCCGGCACACGGGGACGGGCTCTGGCCAAACACCCACCGCTGCTGGGGAGGGGCTGCCTTCAGTGAAGCTGAAAATGCCGTAAGAAGGTGAAACCCACAGTGAATAACCATGGCAGGAGAGCACAAGGCTTGTTTTGCTCTCCATCTGCTGCGGTGGGGGATGCTCGCCCCTGGGACCTGCCCCCCTGCAGGGAAGGCACCTCTCCCCGCTTTGCTGCATGGGGGTCCGGCAGCGCCGCGGCAGCTCGGTGGGCGCTGCACCGGGCACGGGGTGCGGAGGGGACCAGCCATCTGCAGCCAGCTCCGGTCACCCTTGCGTGGGTGACATACCAGGACAGGGTTTCCCTGCTCAAGGTAGCATAAAACTATAGAGTTATAAAAATCTCTGTAGACGTCTCTCCTCACTAGGTTTAGTGTCACCTCCCAAAACCCTGGCCCCAGAGCACTGGGGATGACCCCGGGCTTAGGCGCCACTGCCTGCGAAACCTCCCGCCGTGCCTTTGTCCGTGGCTAAGCCTCACTGACTCTTCCCTCTGGGCTGAGATCAGGCTATGAATCCCCTTGCTGAGGGGGTCTCAGTGGAGGTTTGGGTATGTTGCCTCGGACAAATCCTCAAACAGCCCAACATCTCTGAGTTTCCCATTGCTTAGAGGCGGCCCAGGCTCTGGCAGAGCTCAGCTGGCCCCCCAGCACCTCCGTGCGAGCAAAGCGTGGATTCTCGCGGGGCAATACGGGTGCTGGGCTTCAGTGCTCTCTGACTCAACATCAGCTGCTGCATCCTTAAACCTTGTTTCCTCTTCTTCTGGCCTGACCCTTTGCAGTGGTGCTTCAACGGCGAGTGCGTGCCCGTGGGTTACCGTCCCGACGCGATCGACGGCGGCTGGGCCTCCTGGAGCTCGTGGGCCGCCTGCTCGCGCAGCTGCGGCGCGGGCGTGCAGAGCGCGGAGAGGCAGTGCAGCAGCCCCACGTAAGCGAGCGCCTGCTCCCCCGGAGCTCGCCCGGACCCCGTTTAGGAGAGGAACCCGACGCTTCCTTATTGCCCCGTAGAGCAGAGACCGTCATCTGGCCAGCGCGGTCCTGCCCCTGTCTGCGTTGCATGGCAAAAGTGTGCCGTTACGGAGTTACCTGTCCGAACAACGTGGTTTTGAAACGCTCGGGGGATTCATTTCACAGGGTTATCCGGCCAGCTGGGCAGCGAAAGCCTCTGGAGGGGCAGAGCTTGCTCTGTCTCCTTCCACAGATCAGTTGTTCCCACTCGGTGCAGGCAGAGAGCAGTTGAACATGACTCAAACAAAGAGCAAAGACTCCACGCTTGTAGCTGTAAAACGTATCCAGTGTCCTTTAATGACAGAAGAGAAAAATAGGTGTTCTTTGAGCCTGATTCAGAGCTGTTTTGAAAAATCCTGCTGCTGTTTATCACCCCGTTGCTTTCCATGAGCGATTTCTGATCTGCGCCCGGCCGGGGGCTGCCTCCTCCCAGCCTGCCGGTGCCACAGCCAGCGCTGGCTCTTACCTGGAAGCATCCGGGCACAGGCGGAGGAGCAGCCCTGTCCATCCGGTGATTTCTGGGCTGGCCCATCTGCTCCCCAGGTGTCCCCTAGGTCACCAAATCACTGTCATATTGGATGCAGCCAGAGCCCCCAGCTTGCCCAGGTGTCAGCACCCTGGGATGGGGAGAGAAAAGGGCTTTGTGAGCAATGTTGCAGTAGCATTTGCTTTTCAATGGCTTGAGGAGACCTGAAAGCTATGGGAGCAGGCTCTCTAATGAGCCCGGACATGCTTTCTGCCCAGCTTCTTCCCTGGGCATGTTGCTCTTAGCACATGCTATTGAGCTGGGTAAAGAAGTGCTGTGTAATCTCGGTCCCAGGTCAAGAGCTGGGTTTGTGTTTGACATGAGTTTTGTGGCAGAAGTGCAATTGTAGTTTATGGAGTGTTTTAAACACAGCTGCAGACGGGCAGGAGAACAAGCACTGGAAAAGCAGGAGAATTTCTCCAGGCAGTTGTTTGCTTTGGCCACCGTAGGTAAATCTTCAGCTTTTCCTTTTGGATGGAGTGAACAAATGTGAGCACTGGGCAGTCCTCCCCCCGCAGGCATTTCCTTGGGGCAGGGTATATAAACACAACCCTAAAATAATAATTCATTTTATTCTCTTCAGCAAAGTGTGCCCGGACTTAACTGATCAGGGGAAAAGTCATTTTCATGAGGTTGTGGGGACATTGGCCATGGAGAGTGCCGTGACCAAAGCAAAAGGCAAGCGTCGGGCTGGTGGCAGTACTTCGAGAGTCTGTTGGCATCTGAGAAAAGCCTATTGTTGCTTTTCAAGTCCCTCTTACTTTAAAAAGTCCAGCAGCAGCTTTGCTGTTCCCTTGGGCAGTAGAGGGGCAGAGGGGGAAGCGCGTCCCAGGCAGGATGGAGAGCAGCTCCTCCGGCGCAGCTGCGGAACGGGCTCCTGGCTCACGGCAGCGCTGGCATCTCACCAGCCGTGGTGGCTGGGATGATGAAGGAGATGTTTTACCCCTGGGGAAGCGTGCCCAGCTGCAGCTGCAGAAGGCGGAGGGGCTTCAGATGCGAACGCTGCCAGTGACACCCGACTTCAATAACTGTTTTTATAACATCGCAGACTAGGCCTATAAAACTGGCCATACTGGCAGCATGTAAGAGGGGCAAGACCCAAGGTGTAGGCCATCCAGCTGGAGAGCCGTCACTCAGCAAAAGCTGCCGTCGGTCCTGGTCCGCGCGGCCCCGGCGGGCAGCCCGGCAGCCCCGGCGGCGGCAGGGAGCCGGGGCAGGGGGCACCCGGAGAAGGAGGAGGTGGGCCATGGTTTCCAGGCGTTTCAAAAGCTTGCTCTGTGAAGCGGGGCTCCTTCGGGAGCGGCTGGTGGGTTCATAGCCAGCTTCCTTAGGTGAGCATTGCAGCGGTGTGTGTGGGTTCTAACTGGGAGAGCTCCCCGCTGGCTCCAGGTGGGCTCCGGCTTGAACCAGCCTTATGAGATGGAACCTTAGCAGCAGGTACAAAACCACCCTGCCTTCGCTGTGAATGAAGAGGGAGTTTCCCCTCGTGTGTGGTAGGTCTTCATTTGATAGGACAGAGGGTAACAGGTTTAAACTGAAAGAGGATAGATTAAGGTTGGGCGCAAGGAAGGTATTTTCACGGTGAGGGCGGTGAGGCGCTGGCGCAGGCTGCCCAGAGAAGCTGTGGGTGCCCCATCCCCGGCAGAGTCCAAGGCCAGGTTGGATGGGGCTTTGAGCAACCTGGTCTAGTGGAAGGTGTCCCTGGCAGCAGGGGCTGGACTAGACGATCTTTAAGGTCCCTTCCAACCCAAACCCTTCCGTGATTTCTGTGGTTTTTCCCTCCCGCGGACAGGCCGAAGTACGGGGGCCGGTACTGCCTGGGGGAGCGGAAGCGGTTCCGGATTTGCAACGTGAGGCCGTGTCCCCCCGACAAGCCCTCCTTCCGCCAGGTCCAGTGCAGCCAGTTCAACCCCATGCTCTACAAAGGGAAACTCTACAGGTGGACGCCGGTGCCCAACAACAGTGAGTCGAGGGCAAAGCCTGCTGCCGGGTTCCTGCCTGCAGCCCCAATGAAAATCCTGAAACACAGTCTTACGGCCTGATTTTGCTGTTTGTGTCTGTAAGATTTGCCTTGCAGCGTGTTTATGCCGTATTTTAAATTATGGCTGGGCTTGCAGGATTAATTTATGTTTTCGGAGATGGTTACGTGTCCCCCAGCTGCTCGGGTTTAGTTTCTGCCTGTTGGGCTCCCCAGTTAACCCCTGCGAGCTGCACTGCCGGCCGGAGAATGAATACTTTGCAGAAAAGCTGCGGGACGCCGTCATCGACGGGACGCCGTGCTACGAGATGAACGCCAGCCGCGACATGTGCATCAACGGCATCTGCAAGGTGGGTGCCACGCTGGGGCCCTGTGGGGAGGGTGCCCAAGGACCCCCCGTGCTCGGGGAAATGCAGGTGGGCGCCGTGAGCCATCCCTTAGGTGAGCCCTGTCCCCCCTCTCGCGTGCACCAACAGACTGAGCTTACTCATTTCATTATTTGCCGCTCTGAAAGCTTTCCTTTTTCCATGAGGTACGTGGTACAGCCATATTTCAGCGTCTGTGCTGGCTTCAGGGAAATAGGGCACAAACCCAAGGAAATAAAGGAAGAAGAGTTTCACTTGACAGTAAGGTCGGGGATGTGAAGGGGTGCGCAGAGAGGACACCCAGCCCAGCCCTGAACCCGGCGCTGGCAGCCACGGGTCTGACCTGCAGTGATGGAGATGCTTCCCCCAGCTGGGATTTTTTCCCAGCGCTGGGATTTGTTCTTCCTTTTGGATTGTTATTTTAATTTCTTGGAAGCTCCCTACAGATGAGCTGTGATGTGCAGTAGTGTTGCTCTGGCTGCGCCCCGGGGAGGGCAGCTCCCAGGCGGGAGACACAGGAAACCGGTGGAGATGGCGCGGGCGGCGCGGTGAATCGGCTGGGAGATGCTGGCGTGGCTGGGGAGGCTTTGCCGAGCTGTGCCCTGGGTCCTCCAGCTGCCCTCGGTGGCAGCGAGACGGTCCCTTCATGCACACCTTCCCTTTCCCTAGGGAAGTGGTCCCGAGGTTTGGGATAGACTAAGCACACATGCGGGACATTGGATTTCTGTTAAATTAGGGTGGTGATCTGAGCTGCCGTGGTGCCATGGTCTGTGGGGCAGATTCCAACCATGGGATGTACCAAAGCCGCGCTGCTGCAAAGCTGATGGCCGTGTGTCACCGGGACACGCACAAGCAGGCAGGACACGGTCGGGTCTGCCGTAGTGTCAGACAAAGACGCTCTCTGAAACGCTTTTTGGAAAAAAGCCTTTCTGGATGGCGCAAAGAGCAGTAGGAAAGAGGGAAAATAATCAGTCAATGAGTTTCCTTGCAGCCTCTTGTATAAAAACCATTTGTGGAAACTTCCCTCCCTCGCTGGCCATGCTGCTGGCAGCAGCGGGCAGGGGCCCGATGGCCACTGGAAGCTTTGGGAAGGTTCCATTTCCTCCAGTAATAGGCTGCAAGTTAATTCAGAGGCTGCGACGTGCCAAGACACAGGCTGGGGCTGGAGGGAGAGCGCAGGGGTCATGGTTTTTCCTTGGCGCGTACAACAGGGTGCGATCCAGCAGCTTGCAGCAGATGACAGCACGTTTAGCCAGAGCTTGCTGCAAACAAAATCCTCGTCGCTGCTGAGCCTGCTGCTGGCTGCAACACCAGAGCTAAGCCTGGCTCACTACAGGCCATCGCGGTAGCTGAAACAGTGCTGCTGCTGCTGTAGGTGTGTGCCAGCGGCTCCTGGGCACCTCCTCGGGCAGCAGAGGCTGAAGGCTCCTCGCTGGCACAGGACCCAGCGGGTCCTTTGGGGTCTTGGCTCCGGCTTTTACGGTGCAAAATCACAGGGAGTCTCTCGCTCTGCACAGGTCGAGCAATTTGGCACAAGGAGCTCCAGCAGAATATAAAATAAGTGTTTTGAAACAGGACTAGCAGGGCCAGGGACCAAGGGGCTTTCCCAGCTTGGCTCGGTGTGTAACGTATGCTGGCAGGCTTTGCTGCCCGGGGACTCGGGTGGGAAAAGGTAAAAATGAGACGTGGGTCGCGCTCCTCATTGTGTACGGAGAGGAGAGAGAGCAGGACCACAAGGATATATTGGAGAAACCCATGTTGCAGCCGAGGTCTCTGCGTCACTGCCCATCCCGCAAAAAGACGGCAGCTTGCCCCAGTCTCCCATCCACCTTCCTTATTTCCCACCATTTCGGACCGTCGTGTCCCTCCCTCGCTCCTCCCGCGTCGGCAGCGATGGCGTGGCGCGAGGCTGGGAGCGGGCAGGGGTGCGGGCGCGGGCGACTGATGGGGCTGCCTTGCAGAACGTGGGCTGTGACTACGAGATCGACTCCAACGCGGTGGAGGACCGGTGCGGCGTCTGCCACGGGGACGGCTCCACCTGCCACACGGTCAGGAAGACCTTCGAGGACAGCGAGGGGCTGGGTAAGGGCTCTCGGCTCCGTCCCCAAAGCACCGGGTGCCTGCTCCACTCAGAGCCGGGCTTGCTGCTGCTGCTCGTTTGCGGTGTGGTTTTTAATCACGTCTTGTCGATTTGGACGGGATAAGACCCGAGTGGCAGCTTGGGGAGACGTGGCGTTGCCGTTCCACTTCTTGCTCCTCAGACGAAAAACATCCCCTTACTGCTGTTTGTGTCTAACGGCCTGAAAACAAATCTGTGCACGCCCGAGCCAGTTTGGAGAGGCTTAAGGGGGTTTTGTGGGTTGACGAGGACGTGGTGGAAGTGTGGTAAATGCCTTGCCGGCGCCCGTACGGGAAACGCCTTGCTCTGCAGTGGGCTCTCCCAGCAGGGAACGCAGCTGGGCTCCGTGCAAGGTAGGGTTTGGCGCCTGCTGGTGCCTTACAGAGGTGTAAGGATTGGCATGGTGCGGGCATCCAAGGGACACTAGCACCCACCCAAGGGACACTAGCACCCACCTGAGGGCACGGATCGTTTCTGCCACGTCTTCGACTCCCCTGAGAGTGATGCTTGGTTCCGTTCCCAGGTTACGTCGATATTGGGATTATCCCCGTGGGAGCCCGGGAGATCCGGATTGAAGAAGTCGCAGAAGCTGGGAATTTTCTGGCACTGCGGAGCGAGGACCCGGAGAAGTATTTCCTGAACGGCGGCTGGACCATCCAGTGGAACGGGGACTACAGGGTGGCAGGGACCACCTTCACCTACAAGAGGACAGGGAACTGGGAGAACCTCACCTCCCCGGGGCCCACCGTGGAGCCCGTGTGGATCCAGGTACGGTCCAGGCTCTGCCGGTGGTCGGGGTGTGCGGCAGGGGGGACGGGGGGCACAGAGCCACCGGCTCTCCTGCCTTCCCGTGCGGGGCTGAGCTGCCGTGGTCTGTCCTGGCACTTCCCTGCCCTCCGAGGGATGGGGCTGCGTTTCTCCAGGAGCCAACGTCGGGAGCAGCCGAACATGTGCTGCCGGCCTGGGGAGCGTTTCCAGCCCACACTGCTTCCAGCTCAGCCTCGTCCCCTTTGCAGCATTCCTCAAAATATTTACACAGCAGAGAGAGCGCGAGGAGAAAGAGCCCCTTTCCTGAGGCCTTCCCCGTATCTTATCCAGAGCAGGGGAAGAGCCTGCGGTGCTCCTGGCAGGGCTGGAGCAGGCGGTGGGAGCTGGGAGCCATCACGGTGCCATGTGCGGTGGCAGAGGGTGGCCCACCATCATTTGAAATCCTCTGAAAAAAACCTAGGAATTTCAAGTTTTACTCTTTTTTTGCATGTGGGAGTTTCTGTAAAGCTACTTCCCTCCCCAGAATAAGTTGTTAGCTTTCATCACACCCCCGAGGCTTTGAGGCGGCAAGCCCCACTGCAGAGCGAGGCTGCCTGGCATCAGCTGTGGCTCCCAGGGCAGGGGAGGACACCCAGGACCTGCCGCCCTGCCGCTCTGCCACCTGGGTCTGGGCAGGAGAGGTTACCGTTAACCACGCAGTCCAAAAAAACCCAAAAAACCAAAACATTTTAAAAAAAGTTGCCTTGCATTGCAGCGTGCTTCCAGGATGGCAGAGTTGCCCGTCTCCTGCTCCGGTCAGGTGTTGCCTCCGCAAGGCAGCCTTCGTGCAGGGCAGGCACCGGGGAGCAGATAGTGAACTTCAGGGGTTATTTATTTCTGTGTGAACTTGCTCGCCCCAATGGTCCTTTTAGCTCGGAGTCAGCAGGAGAGCCTCTGTCTGTGCCCCCACGGTGGGAGCGCGCGTTTGCTTCTCCGCAGCTGCGAGGCTGCTCATGATTTCTGAAAGCCGACTTGCGGCCCCGGGCTCGCACAGCCGCCCAGGGGCTGGTCCTGCTCCGACCCCTTTCCCTTCTCAAATTCCCGCCTGGTGCATCCTGCAAATGCGTTTAATATGAGCCCAGCTCCACCGTTGTTAATCCCCTCCTCCGCTGCAGCGGCGGCAGCTCTGCGGCTTATCTGGAAATTGCCTTATTTTTGCAAACCAATCCCCCTCTATTAATTTTCACCTTGATTCCGTGGAAAAGTGCTGCCTGGGGGATCACTTTTCAGAGCGGCTTTATATTTTAACAAGCCTTGCACAGCTTTGCAGGGGTTATAACTGTGGGAGGAGAGGGCGGTGGGCAGGCAGTGCGGCGCCGGGGGCTCGAGGCCATCCCTGCCAGGCAGGTCCCTCGGGAGCTGCCGCTGCTGCCGCCATGCCTGGCTCTGCAATTCCTTCCCCCGGGAATGGCCACCAGGATGGTCAGTAGTGAGGGATCTGCCAGTTAATGCAAAGCTGCCGGGGGCCAACATCCTTGTGCCCGTGAGGCCAAGCTTTCCCCCGGAGAAGCCGGTGGGAACCATCCCACAGGCGACGGCACAGCCAGGCTGAGATTCCTCGGGGTGCAAAGGGGTGCGCAGAGGCAGCGACCGCCACGGAAGTACGTCCCGCAGGCCCCAGGAACGCCCCGGCCCCGGCAGTCACGGCGCAGCCCGGTGCACTCTTCCCGAGCATCAGCCCCTGTGCAGAGGCTCGCCCTGAAGCCCGGCCACGCCGAGCAGCCACAGTCTTCGCCTTTTGCATTTCTTTCGGCAGAAGCTCAGGAAGAAATGTGAGTGGGATCCTGGGCTCCTCGGCCCCAGGTGCTGCCGTTAAGGGAACGCTGGCGTGCTTGCCACCAGCAAATCGCCTTCTGGGATTTGTAACCTAATTAAAACCTTTTGACAAAATGTTTCAATATTCATGAAGAGGTTTTAGAAGGACACCCTGCTTCTGCCAAAGCTCCAAGAACAACAAAGCTTTGGCAACAATGGGAGCGCTTAGGCTAAGAAAAACAAGGTCAAACTCCCAGCCTTTGCCGAGCGCTGGTGCGGGAGGTGCTTTGGGCAGGATTTGTGTCAACCACAGGCGCCGCTTCGTGCGTGTTGAGAGCAGCGGGAACCTGTGTCAGGTGGGGAGCAAGTAAGGGAATTCCTTCGGGCGCATGTTGCCATCGGCCATCGCTGGCGTTTGCCGCAGCCCGTTCTTCCGCCGCACGAGTCGGGTGTCACGCCGGGCGGGTGCACGGGGCACATCAGGCTGCAGCCCCAGCGCGGTCGAGCCCCTCGCCTGCTGCCGCCCAGGGTGCATCGTGGCAGGCTGGAGCTGCAGACGGGGAAGGACGCCGGTAGCCGGCATCTCCAGCCGAGATGTGCTGCGGTGCTTCCCCAAGGCAGCTGCCGGAGCCGTTGCAGCTCTCTGGGACACGTGGAGGCGAGGACGCCTCCTTTGCGGGGCTGGACTCTTGCTGCTGACCCTTCCCTTCCTTCTGTCGCCGTCCCAAAGGACAGGTCGCTGTGACTGATGTTCACCTGAGTGTCCGTCTGTCCGGGCCAGCCACCAGCCGTCCAGCACGCAGGGCTGGGAGCAGTCAGAGCTCCCTCCAGCTGTAACATCCCTCGCTGAGAGTTCAGGGAGAGCGGTGGAGGGAGGCGGACGTGGCTCAGCATGCTCCCGGCCGGCAAGGAGTGAGTCTGGCCTTGCAGGGACGTGCTGCAGACCCAGGGCTGGGCTGGCGCTGATGGAGGCACATGCAAAACCTCCTGCCCCAGCTCCGATGGCAGGGAAGGGGACATCTGGCCGTCCTGGACTCTTCACCGTGCTGAACCTTGAGAAGGTCCTTGGATGGGGCTACCTTTGGCAGCAGGACTGGACGGGATTAACAGGGCAATCCTTCCAGGCTCTTCGTCAGGGGAGGCATAAAACCAAAGCCCTGGTGGTTCTCAATGCTCTCCCTGTTATTTTTTATTACTACCTGACATTTCCACAAGCCCAGCACTCTGAGCAGGGGCGGCTGGGGCAGCTCCTCTGCTCCTACGCCTCTTTGGCCATTCGCTAATCCCAGTTCCAGAATGGCTGTATGCTGCTGCTGGGGTACAGCAGCTGGAACCATCACTGTCCCCGGCCAACAGACGGCAGCCTTGGTACAGAGCTGGACGTGGAGTGATGTCTTTATGGCCGTGCTGGGCAGGTGGTTATCTCCTGAAAAGCCCCCGGGGTGCAATGGCCAGCCCCGGCTGCTCTGCACTTGCCGCCTCCCTGACCGGCCGTTGTCTCCCCACAGCTGCTGTTTCAGGAGACCAACCCCGGCGTGCGGTACCAGTACACCATCCAGCGCCCGGCAGACAGCGAGAACGAGATCGAGCAGGCAGAGTTCCTCTGGCGCTTCGGCTCCTGGACCACGTGCACCGCCACGTGCGGGACCGGTGAGTCCGGCTCCCGCAGGACCCCGGGGCTCGGCCACCCGAGGAGGAGGAGCAGAACAGGCAGAGCATCCCCAGACCGGGGGGATGCCTTAGAAATTCCTGGGTCTCTGGTTTCAGGAGGTCTTGCAGGGGGGAAAAAAGAGACATCTGCTGAGGTCACCACCCTCCGGTGCCCCCAGTCACCCTCGTCTGCCGGACCCAGTGCTTTATCAGCGCTTTGCTCCTTGCTGGGTGTCCTGTTACCGTGTCCCGCTGGGTGTTCTTCGGTGTCAGGGTGATGGAGACAAAAGAGCTTTAGAGAAATCCAGCGGGTGTCGAAGGGTCAGTCTCGCGCCTGGCTGGGCCTCTCTAGGGGAGATAATTTCCAGGGTTTTATGGAGAGCACACGGGAGGGTGCCCAGCATGGGCAGAGCACTGGGATCCCACGCTGCCCTGCGGTGTTGGGCACTTGCTTCCCCCCGTCCTGCCCTGCTGCGCCCAGCCAGGCATCTCAGGGCCTCCAGGGCAGCTTTTGGGGTGGCCGATGGAGGGGGACGGGCCGAGCACGCTGCAAGGAGGCTGGGACCAGCAAGCTCTCCCGTGAGAGCGGCTGCCACTGAAAAAAGAAAGGGAATTCAAGGACACTCATACTTTCTAGGTAGCACAGAGTGCCTGGAGATGTTTTCTGCCTGTCCCTGGGAGATAGGTGTGGATTCCTGCTTGGAGCAGGAGGGTTGTGGTGCGGCAGGAGCTGGCGGGGCATTTTACATACATTCATGGTGAGAGCTCTTCGCTGTGGTTTTGCATGGGCCCTGCCGTGTGGGGAGTCGAAGAGGAAGGGAGCTGAGGACACTTGCTTTTCTTTAAAACCAGCTTTCCTTTGCAAGGTTTGATTGCTTGGCTTCCAGAACAGAAGGGACTTACAGGAGCAAATCAGGCAGGAGCCGGGTGAGGATGCTCACCCTGTGTGGCCGCAGATGAGCGGCCAGAGGAGGATGCAGCCCCTCTCCCTGGGCTGGATGGTGGTGTGAGCCGAGACATGGATGTGGGAGAGCTCAGGCTGAGCCTCTTCAGCAGGGACCAACTCCAGGGCCCCAGCCCCATAAGCTCCCGAGCGCTTGTGCCAGAGCTCAACTCAGCAGCCCCAGCGGGCTCAGTCTCCGCTGATTGCAGAGGTTATTATTTGCAGCTCTCCCAAGTCACAGGTCAAGTACGTGTTGCAAAAAGGAGGACTAAAGCAGGCAGCGAGGTGGCCTGTTGAGGGTGAGGCCATCCTGCAGAGCTGGGGCAGGGGCTTCGGCAGGTGATTTATCCATGAGCTGGGACTGGGGCAGGAGGCTGCCAGAAAAGAGCTGTGCTGCTGCCAGTTGGCTCCCCTTCGGGCACGGCCTCCCCGAAAGCCGCGGGAGTGTGTGTGCATACGTGTAGACACGTGCTCCGGTGGCTGGATGCGGCTCAGGACGGTGGTGCCGGGACGGTGCTCCCCCCGCGGGCTGCAGCATCTCCACCGCTCACCGTCCTGCCCCTGCTGTGCTCCTCCGCATGGCTTTGGCAGCCCCAAACACGTGGTGCATGCTGCACCAGGGCTGCAGAGGCTTTTCGCAAGGGGAGAGGTGGGGAAAGGCTTTTCCCCCTGGCCAAGAGGTCCCTCCGGCAGCAGGGTGTTTTCTGTGGAGCCTCCACTGGCTGCATCGCTATTAAATCCCATTAGGCAGCCTGTGGAAGGGCATTTTTCTGCACCTCTTTCATCTCACTGCTGACTATAACAGCTGTAGGATAGTAAAGGTTTTACTCCAGGGATTTCAGCTCAGCAGCTCGCTCAGCAACGCCTCTTGCATTGCCTGTGACCAAAGGACGCAGCCGGAGGCCACCAGGGACCAAGCCGTGGTTGTTGCAGGAATCTGAGGGTGGGAGCCAGCAGAAGGGTGGAGATGTTCCTGCTTTTAACCCGTCTTGTCCCCGTGAACTGCTTGGAACAGAGGCAAAGCACCAAGAGGGCGAGCAGAGACGTCCCATGGCGTTTGAGAGGTTGAAGCAAGCTGTCTCTCCAAATTTGGGGTCTGCAAAGGGTTCAGGACACGGTTGCCCTCACCTTGCCTTCTGTGGAAACTCTTGCCATTCCTTAGGTATTTCCTGACGTCCCTAAGCCCTGAAACAGCAGGTATAATCCAGCAGCTTTTTCCTAAGGGAGAGCAAGATTTGCCAGTTCTTTCTGTGATCTGTTTTTAGCTTTCTGCATGAGCAGCCCTGGACTCCGTCTCAGGGCAGGAGCCAAGGTTTGCCTTGTGCTGGACAGACAGACTCTGTCCCGCCAGCCCCAGGGAAGGGCTTTGGCTGCGGGCTGCTGCTTGTAATGCCCGGGAGCCTGTGTCCTGGCTGGGCTGGTGTTGCATCCATCCATCCATCCATCCATCCATCCATCCATCCATCCATCCAGTCCCAGGCATCTCTGCTTTGCAGCTGTGTTTCCAGGGTCATTTTCCAGCCCAGTTAAGCTCCGTAGGTCTCATCACACACGTGTCAGATTGAGACCGGGTGTCCAGCTCTGCTTTTCCCACCCGAGTACACTGGGAGCACTGGTGCCATTGGGCTCCGTGACGGCATCGGTACCTCAGCAGAACTGGGCTCTTGACTTCCAGTTTCAGTGGTGGTTTCATTTTCTTTCCCGTTTTTGGTGGCTCAAGCTTACCTTAGAGCCTCCTCCCGCCTGCTGGCAGAGGATGCTCGGTGGTTCGGTTCGAGTTCCGCCTCGAGCCAAGCCCTTGCCTGTGTCCGCAGGGGTGCAGCGGCAGATCGTGCACTGCGTGGAGAAGCTGGCCGGCATTGTGGAGGAGCAGTACTGCGACGCTCTCACCCGCCCCGATGACCAGCAGAGGACATGCAGCGAGGAGCCCTGCCCAGCCAGGTCTGCTGGAATTCCCCTCTCTCCCTCTCAGCAAAGCTTTAATCTCCAAACTGCCCTAAGAGGGTGACCAGAGTCAGGGGGACCTTGGTCGCTGCTGTGCCTGGATTGCACCGGGACACGTGCGGCTATTTGCACCCCGGGTTTTGCACCTCTAGTCTCCTTCGTGCTTGAGAAAGGGTCCTAGACCCTGTGTTGGTCCATGGGATCAAATCCCTGTGGTTGCCCAGGCATCGCTTGTCTGCAGACCACGAACCACGCAGGGAGGCACCATCCTGGCAGGGCCCCTCTCTGCCTCTGTGCCAATAACCACCCCTGGCACCACACGGGGACTAATCCATTCCTGACCCTCAATCCGGGCGCCCCGACCTCAGGCTGAGACGCAAGCCGCAGCTGGGATCCTAATTCCCCCGTGGCCCCAGGCCCCGTTGATCGACACAGGCTGCTGGAGCCTGCACGCGTCTCGCGTACGTCTCCTGGCCCCAAACGCCTCCCGGTTGCTGGTGGCTAAAACCCACCGCCCCGCAGCACGCGGCATGGTGGGGCACGGGACAGAGCCTGGCTCGCAGCCGCTCGCTCCGGCTGAGACGCTTTCCCTTCCACGTTTCCGCAGGTGGTGGGTCGGCGAATGGCAGAAATGCTCGGCCACCTGCGGCCCGGCGGGGCTGATGAAGCGGACGGTGCTCTGCATCCAGAGCGTGGGGCTGGACGAGCAGAGGGCCTTGCAGCAAGCAGACTGCCAGCACCTCTCCAAGCCAGACGCCACCGCGCCCTGTCACCGGGAGGTTCCCTGTCCCTCCCAGTGGGCCGTGGGGAACTGGTCCGAGGTGAGAAGGAGCATCGCGGAGGTCCCAGTGTCTTGCAAAGCTGGTGGGAGCTGGGGGCAAAGTGGCCCCAGACATCCTCAGCCTGCCCAAGCGCGATGGGCGTGCTCCTGCTTACAGGGAAAATTCGTGGATGCGTTTCCGTGGGCTCACGTTGTAACACCAGCATTCTGTAACACGGGCATTCTGTGGCACGGGGGGGTCTCAGGAGCATTGAGCTGTTTGACTCTGCCCCATCCCCTCTGAAGGATGCTCTGTGCTTGATTGCAAGGAGGGCAGAAACAAGAGGTTTTCAACCTTTCAAGTGTTTTCCAGCACCACAAGCCTTCCCCTTTGTTTAGGCAGAAGCCTTAAAGGTAATTCTTGCCTGCTGAAGCAGGGTGCTAGAGGCAAGCCGGGGGCTGGATGCACCGTGCATGTGCGTGCTGGCTGGTGGGCGTCTGCTCCGCGGCAGCGTGACCTGGCGCTGGGGTGAAGCTGCCCCGTCTCTGCTGCAGGGGTGGGCAGAGCCCCCCTCAGCACTGCTCCCGGGAACGGGGCCGGCATCACACATATTTCAACCAAATCTTTTTAAAAGAGAAGGATTGACCAGAAAACCCCCATGTAAAAAAAAAAAGCCATCGTCTGTGGACACCCTGGGTAGCCTTTATTTATTTTTGTATTTCTGTGGATCAGCTTAACCGCAGGTCGAGGGTTTCAACCAGAAAATTACAACTCCTAATTTAAGCAGTGGTTTCAGAAAGCGCTCAGTGTGAAGACGAGTATCGGGAGAGAAACGAGAGAGCCTGGGAACTGAGCTTGTTGCTAAGAAACAAACAGAATAAAAATGCGAACAGAAAATTTGAAGGCTAGATGAGAGCTATTTAGAAATATTTTTCTAGGGGCCCACAAAAGCCACAATTGCAGGGCTGAGAGAGAAGGCTGCAATAGTTTAAAGGGAAAATCATGAATTGCCCGCGGGTCTGTGCTGTGCACGGCGCCAGCCCAAGCTGTCACGGTCATCCTCTGCGGTGCTGACATCGCGGGTCTGCGAGCCCAGGAAAAGCGTGCTCGAGATTTTGAGATATCTGTAATTTTTCTGTCCTTCTTTCACTTAAAGCAAGAGCCCTCCTTCTTCTCCATTTCTACCACCAGCAGTAAGTAGAGAAATTTGAGGGGCTTGGAAGCTTCCAAGAAATGTGGTCCTCCTGTCCAGCAGTAATAATAGGGGGTCGTTGCTTTTTTTGTGTGTGCTTGCAGACCCTGGGGCAGGGCGGCACCCGGGCAGCCCGCGAAGCCAACGGGGTTATTTGCAGTTTGGGTAGCCCAACACAGTGCGTAAACTCTGGGGCTTAGTGCTCTCAGAAGGACCTTAAAGCAATGTACATCCAACTCTGTGGACTTCCCAAAGAAGTTATCGGTGCACTCGGAAGCATTATTTGTGGTCTGTGAATACATGAGGGTCTGCATACAGGAGCCTCTGCCTGCTGCTGGCCGGAGCACGCCCCAGCCTGCAGCCTGCTGCGACGCCTCCTGAGCCCTCCTGCAAGCTCTGGGTGTTCTTCCTTGAGGCTCCTAATGGCAGTTGCTTATCTGTGTCCCAGAGGCTTTCCTGATAACCAAGCCTCAGCAAATAATCCCCCTCCTTCTCCCTGCAAGAGCTTCTATACTTGGAATTTTCTCCCGGATGGAGCTGGAGGCGTTTGCTGAGATGTTTTAGCTTAGGGTGCACGCTGCAGGAGTTGACCTCTGTTTTCTCTGGCTGTCCCACAGGGAGAAGCAGCTTACTTGCACCCCTCCTGCAGATGTTGATGTGCGGTACAGTTTTATTTCAGCAAGATAGCGTAGCTGGTGGAAGTGCCTGGCGGCGGCCAAGCAGTGTTATGGACTGTCCCTCCTGCTGGGCACCGTCCTCAGGGTCGCTCCTGCTCCTGCGCGGCATCGCCCAGGAGACACGGAGCTGGGAGGCTGCAGCCGGCGTGCAGAGCACAGCACTGACGGGGGCCCTGGCCGCTGGGTCGCCGTCTCCTCCGGACAGCCCCTGCCCGGGAGGCAACACCCCGTGGGGTGGGCACCCACCGGAGCCCACTGGGGCCGGCGCAGGGAGCGGCGCTGGTCCTGATGAGGCACCTGGCCCTCGCAAGGACTGAGCAAAGACGAGGAAGGCTCAGAGTACAGGAGCATGTACTGTTTGAGGAGCACATCTCCCGGGCAGCCCAGCCCAGCAGCTCTGCTTGTCCACCTTAACCTCTTAACTTCCACGTGCTGGTGGCGGGGCACCAAACCCTTGCCTCGGCCCATCGTTTTCATCCAAAGAGCGGAGGTTTCAGCAGAAATCCCCTCTCTTGGGTTTGTTTGCCTTCTTGACCGTTTGTTCTCCTTGGCTGGGTTGTATAAGGCACTTTGATGTACATGACTAATGCTCTGTGCATCTGTCACCGCAAACTGCAGCGGCCTGTGGCTTGTGCAGCCCACACGTGATGTTAGTAGCGCTATGATTTACTTATCCAGCAGAAAATTTTGCTGTCCTTCCTTCCAGCTTGTGGGTTTCTTTTATACTGAACAATCTCAAAGAGGCCATTATGGTGGAGGAGGGGGTGTCCTCAACAAAGCTCCTTATTGACCCTTGCTTTTTCCCTACTAGGACAACATCCATGTTGTTATTCCCTGCTTCAAAAAATTCTCTTCTAGAAGAAAAGATGTAATTCATGGCAATAGGTCATAGAAGAGAACTATTAGATCATCTTACCCAATGCCCTTCACAATGTCCATCTCTCGGGAAAATTGTTTCTGGCTGGAGTGCAGGTCAAGGATCACCCCGAGCAAAGCACTCTGCAATACCAGCCCTGCACTGGGATGGACTTTAATGGGGACACAGCCCCGGAGGTGGACTAGGCCAGTAATAACACTGCTTACCAGTGTGACCAGTAGCTCCTGCTCCCAACCTCTGGTACAGGGGACCCCGTGCCCCAGCTGGGAATGGCACAGGAGACATCTCAGGACCCAGGTGGGTCCCTTCTCCCTGTGCCCAAAGCATCGCGGCACATGGGATGGTGTATCAGTAGCTCGGAGGGGAGCACCGGCGAGGGGCGCGGGCACTGCCGCAGCACCGCTACCAGCCCCTTCCCGCTCCTCCTGCTGCGCCCTGCCTCGCCCGCGCTCCCATCCCTGATGTTTGCGTCTCTCTTCCTTTCCCAGTGCTCCGTGACGTGTGGAAATGGGACACAGAGGCGCCCTGTTTACTGCAGCAACAGCACCGGAGCCGCTTGTGACCCCGCAGAAAGACCCAGCTCGGAAACTATTTGCTCCTTGCTGCAGTGCCAGGAGACATTAGACAACACCAACATGGACTGGTCTGGCAGTGGGTCCTCCAGCAGAGAGATATTTAATGAAATCCATTACATCCCCAGCAACCACATCGCTAAATTTAACCCCTTAATTCCAAATACTCCGGAGTCCAATGACGTCAATATCATCACTGAGGAGGACTTCTCAGCCAAGAAGGGAAATGTCTTTGTTGATGATTTTTACTATGATTATAATTTTATCAACTTCCACGAGGATCTGTCTTACTATCCCTTCACGGAGAAAGAGACCAAAGGCGAGGGGCCTAAGCCAGAGCTGGGCACCAACGACGTGGAGGGGTCCCGTGAGATGCCTGCTGATGTCCTGCTCACTGTCAAGCCAGGAGCAGGAGCAAGTGAGGACCACCTGGTGCCCCGCGAAGCAAATGCTTCTGCTGCTGTGCCCAGCGAAGGAGGGACAGAGCCTGGGGGGTTAGCCATGAATGACCTCCTGAGCGTGGTCCCCCAGGATGCGGGGACAGCCGCTCCCAAATATGCCATCCCTGACTTAATGGGCGAGGAAGAGGATGCAATGCTTGTGCCAGGCTCCGAGGACCATCTGCCCACCCAGAGCACCCCGAGTCACGATTCTGCAAACAGCCACGACCACTCGCCCCCGGATGAACCCCGGGGAGCTGCGCCGACGAGGACTGGTCCTGGGCAGGATGCTCCAGCCCATGGCCTCGCTCCCTGGGCTCCTCACCTGGCTGATCCCCCCCCAGCGCTGCCCACTGGCAGGGGCAGCGCTGGCGCAGCCGATGCATCCAGCAGTCCGGGAGAGCCGGGGAGCAGCGGTGAGGGGCACACGAGCACAGAGGGGCCAGGTAACGCCGGCAGTGAGGAGCACAATGTGGCCGGCTCTGCAGGGAGAGGCCGTGAAGACTCAAGGGAAATGGGTCTTGTCATCGCCAGTAATGCTAGCAGTGCTGCCCCCAAGACCAAGGAGCAGGAAGGCTGGGCAGAAATGCCGGAGAGGATGGCAGGCATGCACACAGTGCCGGCAGCCGATGAGCAAGCCCCTGGGACAGAGAGGGCAGATTCTTCCTTCCCCACCCTGCAGGGACCAGGGGAGGAGATGGGAAGGAGTGCTGGCAGCACCCATCCCACTGCAAATCCCTATCCCATGGGTGCTGACAGGGGCCCCGTGGGGCAGGCAGGGCACCAGCCAGAGCTCCGCACCCCCACATCCCTGACGTCGGCTCCCTTGGTGGCCACTACAGCCTTTCCAGCAGCAGTGTCCTTGTCCCCTGCCATGCCTGGGCCGGCCACCCAGCTCACCTCCAGCGGCCTCACCCAGCAAGAAGCTCTGGTGCCAGCCGTGCCCACGGCCCCGGCTCGCAGCCCTCCCGTGCACCCAGCAGGAGCATCATCCTCTGAGTCCCCCCCAGCATGGTGGACCACGGGGGTGTCCCACCACGCGGAGCCGGCATCGCCCCGCGCACAGCAGACCTCCCGCAGGGCCCCGCTCAGCAGCGCCGCACCAGGGGAGCGCTCGCCGTCGGCAACCCCAGGGATGTTTGCTTTCAGTGATGGGGAGCACGAGTTCTCCCAGCCCACTCCTGCCCCGCCACCGCTCTGGGAGAAGGAAGAGATGGAGAAGGAGGAGACGGAGAAGGAGGAGGCTTTGTTTCTGCCATTGACCACCGTAGCAACAGCCACTGCGATCCCCAGCTGGGAGGTCGGCAACTGGAGCGAGGTACGTGTTGAGTCCCATTAAAAGCGTGACGTGGTTGGTACGGAGGTGAGAGACCTGTCCCTCTCCCGGCTGGTCTCTGGGGCATGGCCCTTTGCATGCAAACAGCGGTGCACGGCTCACACGCTCCAACCGCCGCTCCATCCCGTCCCGCTCCCCTGGGCACCGGCCACACTGGCAGCTCCTCGCGCCCTGCAGTGCTCGGCTCAGCCCAGCCCGGCGCATTTGCTTGCTGCCCCGGCACTGCTCCCTGCCCCAGGAGGGCTGGTTCCCCCCTGCACGGCGCTCCCCTGCTCTGCAGGCAGGGTCGCGGGGCCGTGGGTGCTCGGCGGTGGTGGCAGTGCCCTGCGGGCAGGGGAGCGCGCTCCCCACCCAAATCCCTGCCTGGTCTGGAGCAGCAGGCAAGCACAGAGCCCCTGTGCCGGGGGTGAGCACCCAGGGAGACCCCAGGCACGGGAGCAAGCTGCTGCCATTTTATACGAGGGAGTATTTTAAAATGTGCCACAAAATGACAGAAATTTGAATGTCAAGTGCAAGGCGCATCAAGGCTCCCAATCACCAAAGGGAAGGAGCTGTGCTGAAGGCAGTGAATGGGGGATTATCGGCAATTATCAGCTACCCTCTTGCTGCCCAGCCGTCCCGGGGCTGCTCTCCGCATAGCATTTGCAGTGACAGACAGATGGCTGCTGCGATTCGTGGTAATGGGCTTTTATCAGAAAGCACAAAAATAACAAGCCTTCCGTGTCGTGGAGCACCGGAGACTGAGCACCGGGGGAGTCTTTTAAGAAGGCGGCACAAAGGACCCGGTAGTGGTCAGGACACTGCTTAATATGAGCAAAATACAGCCCCACACATGGGCCTTGTGAAAGGGCATCGAACGAGGCTCGAGCGCTGCCGGTGGAGCCGGGGCGTTGGAGGGAGCTCTGCCGCGGGGATGGGACTGGTGGCAGTGCCCTGACACGGGGGCACACGGGTGGGTTTTGAAAGCCCTGCAAAGGCTTTGAAGTTGGAAGGGCTGCTACAAAATAAATCGGATCAGTCTGGACAGCGAGGGGTGGATCCAAAAGAGGAGGTGGAGGCACTGCCTTTCAGGTGGAGAGAAATATTTACTGGAGCTTTTAACACTGACAGAGCAGGGGACAGGCAGTGTTTATGAAGGAAGGGCATGAAACAGAGCTTTGTGAGACAACAGTCAAACAGTTGAAGCCGTTACTGCTAATTAAGAGAGACCTAGCAAAAAAAAAAAGCTAAAGGCACCCTCAGCTGCAGAGATCCCCATCGCTGCCCCGTTTCCCACCGAGCTACGGGCAGCCGAGGCCGGGATGCTGGCACGGGGCGATGGCCATCGCTGCTGGGGTCTGGGGTCACGGTGTGAGAATCCTCCTGGAAGCCAAAAGCTGAACAGGGAGAGAAGAGACAGTCCCAGCCAGACCAGGAATGACTGAAATGTGTTGGGGAGGAAGGTTTTCCTCCTTCTTCCCCCAAACCGAGGGCTGCCTGCTGTGGGACCCCTTCGAGAGGAGCCTCTCGCTGTGGGAGTTCTCTGCAGGGCTGGGTCCTCTCTGCTGGGCACAGCCTCCGGGAAAGCTCCTCTCTCCACATCATCCCGCAGCCCTGCCTCCGCGTGCCCCGCTTTTACTGGCACCCCTCCTGATGTCCACGGAGTGGGTGATGAGCCGAGTCCCCAGGGACCTTCCCGCTGGGCCAGCGGGCTCCGTCCTTGGCCAGAGCCAGCCACGGGGCATCGGGGGCATGAAGGGAGAGGAGAGGAGCAGGCATCTGCCCCGTGTGTTGCAGTGCTCGGCCACCTGCGGCGTGGGCGCGATCTGGAGGACCGTGCGCTGCAGCACCGGCAGCGACGACGGCTGCGCCGCTGCGAACAAACCCGTCCCTGCTCGGAGGTGTTCCCTGAGACCGTGTTCGTCGTGGCGCGTGGGGAACTGGAGTAAGGTAAACAGGCGTGCAGCCTTTGGGAGAGTCCCGAAGAACCCAGGGAACAGCGAAGGCAGGTGGTGCCTGCCCTATGGCGAGCGCGGTACCTGCTCTCGGGGCGTGCTCTGGCCCCAAGGCTCACAAAGGCAGAGCGTAAAGATTTGCGCGTGCCACAGAGTTTAAACTACTTCGTCCCACAATAATATTTCCATTTTTCCTGCTCTTGGACTGGTTAAAAAGCTAGGAATTTGCAAGAGCTAAACGAAGAGGGGTTTGAAAGTTTCTGGAAAGCATCCTTGCCCATCTGCGCTACCGGGGGTGTTTGCAGTGGGGTTGGGTGAACCCAGTGTGTTCAGCGGTGGGGAGCAGCCCGCCTTGCTCTGGGTGGGCGCCGTTTCTCGGCTGTGCAGATGGGAGATCATCAGCTGTAAGGGAAGACTTTGTTGCTGTTACTACTGGAAGCCGGTTGCTTTCAGAGGGAAGTCAGTGGCGGATTCAGAGCAGCACGGACTTTTCTCTAGCTTAGACTAGAGAAAGAGGTGAAAAGAGGTTGAGAATCAACTCAATCCAATGCAAAGCAGAGCGTCCCTGGGGTCACGTCCCGTTGCCAGAGGGGTTCCCCCTGCGCCGGCCCCTGCCGCCCTTCCCCGGCGTGATGCTCGTGTTGTTTCCCAGTGCTCCAGGAGCTGCGGCGGGGGGATGAAGGTTCGGGACGTGCATTGCATCGACACCAGAGACCAGAGGCTCCTACGGCCCTTCCACTGCCAGGCTGTGCTCTACAAACCGCCCGCGCAGCTCCCCTGCCAGAGCGCGCCGTGCCTGGACTGGTACACGTCCTCCTGGAGAGAGGTAAGGGCTGCTGGGGAGGGGGCTGAGCGGGGTGCACGGGGGGCAGCGCTCAACCCCGAGCATCGCGGCTGGGCACACGCAGCGTGCGTGCCTGCGACGAGACGTTTCGCTCCCGCGGTTGTCTTTCCTCTC
This sequence comes from Anhinga rufa, assembly GCA_013400875.1. NCBI lineage: Eukaryota > Metazoa > Chordata > Aves > Suliformes > Anhingidae > Anhinga > Anhinga rufa. The sequence continues at coordinate 37,960 of VZTV01100643.1, forward strand.
TCTCCTGGAAGCGCGTTCGTCCAGCGCTCGGTGTGTGCTGGCCCGGAGCAAATGCTCAGTAGCTGCCGCTGGGGAAGCGCGCGGCCGGCGCAGGGGGGCTGAGCTGCCCGCGGCCGTGCAGACGCTTCGCTGGAGCCCCCTTGATCACTGCCAGCAAGGAGGCAGCGGGCTCAGCCTGCCTGCTCACATACCTGCAAAATTTAAGTAGATTCTTGCAGCGGGTCTGCTGGACCCTCCTGCCTCTGGGAACCTCCCAGCCAGTTTTGAGCACCAAGAAGGAAACCACTGGCTAATAGCAGCAGTAGCTACAATGTGGGCACTCCACCTGGGAAGCAGGTTTTGCGGGTGTTCGTGTATTTGTAGGGTGGTTTTGCAGTGTATTTCCTTAAGATGCCAATGCACGGAGCGTGCCTGCCCTTGTCTTGCGCCGCTGGCTTCCCCTTTTGACGGCTTGTGTCTCGGCAGTGCTCGGAGTCGTGTGGCGGCGGGGAGCAGGAGCGGCTGGTGACATGCCCGGAGCTGGGCCGCTGCGAGGAGGCGCTACGGCCCAACACCACCCGGCCCTGCAACACGCACCCCTGCACCACCTGGGTGGTGGGCTCCTGGGGAGAGGTGAGCGGGCACGGGCGGGAGCGCGCCGCTCCTCTCGATGGGGCTTTTGCACGAAATGCAAGGAAGAGCGGGGGAAACCCAACCCTCAAACCCAAACTGGGGGCTGCTGCGATAAAATCCTCCTGGGGTCTGGCGCTGCCGGCACAGCGTGGCACCGAGGGGTGGCTCTGCGGGGCGCGGGGTCGGGTCCCGCCGGGGCTAACGGGGCTGCCCCGCTCCCGCAGTGCACGGCTCCCTGCGGCGGGGGCATCCAGCGGCGCCAGGTCAAGTGCATCAACACCAAGACGGGGCTGGCTGAAGAGGACAGCAGCCTCTGCGACCACGAGCCCTGGCCCGAGAGCACGCAGAAGTGCAACCTGCAGGACTGCGAGAGCTCCGAGTCAGGTAAGCGACCGTCCTGCCCGTTCCAAAAGCTGAATGTTTTGCCTTTAGTGTGGTTACGCTCCCCAAGCGCCTGCGTTTGGGATAAATGCTGCCTTTTGAGGACATGGCGATAATTGTGGAGGCTGGTGTGAAAACCACCCGGGCTCTCAGTTAAGGAATATTACCTGCAGAGCGGGTCCAGCATCAGTTTTATGGAGGAGCGGTGCATCATCCTCAGTCGCCATCCTCTGCCATGGTTGGGGACGCTTTTCCACCCTACGGTACTGGTCAGGGCTGATGCAGCGACTCCCAGTTAGGAACTCGGGCAGGCACTGCTTTGCCGCTCGTTGCGGCCAGGCAGCAGCATGACGAGGCACGGCACGGTGTCTCTTGGTGTGCCGTGCGCTAGGGAGGTTTAAGTGGCGCCGTGTCAGCGGGCATTGGGCGGGCGTGCTGTGCGCCGGCTGGGTGGTCTGCTTGGCCTCTTTGAAGCTGTGCCATGAAACAAAGCAAAGGCCATGCAAGAACATGGCCCATTTCTGCGTCCAGTAGCTGTCGATGTTTCTTCTAGCCAAGCTTAGGCTCATTCTTTATTTTTCTTCGCCCCACCTTTCACTTCTCGGTCCCCCCGGAGTCTGGAGGAGGGTGCCAGCAATAACTGGCTGTGCTGAAAGATGAGCTACACTCAATTATTTTTTCCAGGGCAGGTCGTGCCCCGCACTCTCCCAGCTGGCCAGCGGCACGACGCCGTCCTGCTCGCGGGAAGGGACCCCAGGAAGGGCCGCGCAGCCGGCGCCGGCACAGCAGCACCGGGGTGGGACAGGCTGGGTGCCAGGGGTGAGCCGGGAGTGCGGGCATGGGGAAGGGCGATGGGCACGTGGTGCTCACGGTGCTGCCAAACTGGGAGCTGGTGCTGGCTGCGACACGAGGAGTGATGGGGGAGGAAGGAAAAACCAGTCAGCCTGCTAAAAAGCAAAGTATCTGTGGGAAGACGGAGGGGGTGTTTTATACATGAGTTGTGTAAGGCTAGCTTGGCTAATCGATAATTAAGTGGGAATGTTATAACCTCCTGTAAGTGTCCAGAGGATTCAGCTCTCAAGGGGCCGAGCGTGGTTTTGCTGGCACGGATGTGAGCTGGGACGTGCTTGTCAGAGGCAGAAGCGTCGCCCAGCCAAGGGACCGCCGTGACCGTGCCGGGGGGGGGGCACGGGGCGAAGGGACCTGGCTCAGGAGCCACGTGTAATTCAGCAAAAGGAAGCCAGAAGGAAATAACAAGCGATGAAGCTCTCTGACCGCTAGAAAGCCGTTTAGCGACAAAGCCCCAGAACACAACACTTCTGAAACAAGCCTGGGCTCGCTATGAGAAAGTCGGATAAAAGAGCAGTTCTCCAGCGTCTCTGGGTACGTCCGAGCAGATGCTCCGGCGAGCCAGTCCCATTCTAACCCGAGCCATGCAGACTGCCTGCCAGCTTCGATTACCTGCTCTGGCTGCAGCTGCGGTGCTTGGCCATGCCACCGGCACTCGCTTGGCTTCTCCTCCCACCTTCACTCGCCAAAATAGGTCCCGCGGCACCAGGCGGTTCCCTATAAGCCAGAAAGCTGTGGGCTGTGCAAGGGTTAACAGCACTTAAAAGGAAAAGCAATATAATGAGGGGATTAGATGTCACTGACATTAGCATATTAATCAACCTTATCTTTTTCATGTGTCTGGGCAAAAGAAAATAAAAGCTTTTTGTCTGCCCAGAAAGAAACGTTAGACTCTCCGGAGGTTTGCTGAACAAAGAGAGGGCTGAGAGCCCTCGAGCGGGGTGGGTGGGTGGGGAGGGCAGCGGGCGCCCGTGGGCTGCTCTGCAGAGGGCCCCCTCTGCAGCCTGGGACACCCGTTCTCATCCGTTCAGCGCCTTGTATTTGTCCCACATTCAGCCGTGTTTCTCCTAAAACCTGTTCTGGAGAGGGCAGAAGCAGTGGCTGTGGTTAACTTGGATTTGGAGACCGTGACCGCTGGCTGTTGGGTTGCTTTTAGCCATCAAAGCCCTCCTTTTCGGGGGCTGAGCGACCCCTCCTGCATTCGCAAGTCTGTCAGGCAGTTCAACGTTTAGGAAATAATTAGTCAGGCTTGCTCAAAAAATGATATGTGGTTCCGGCTATTTTTGTGAAGGGAAAATCTCCGTGCTGGGCTTGGCGATGAGAGCCGCGGAGCCGTGTGGCATAGCCAAGGTTGTACCAGAATAACCACTTAGATGTGTAGGAAGCGCACAAATAAATGTTAAAATCCTGCATTAAAAATGACATAAATGCTCTGGCTGTAGCCCAGGGCAGGAAACGCCTCTTGGAAATACAAACATTTCCTGCCAAACCATGAGGAGGAACAAAACTTTCACAGGGCAGGAAATCACAGATGTGTAAATCCACAGGCAGAGGCTCCCAGAAAAGGCATGAATGTAAACTCCAGCCCTTTCCTGTGTTTTAAAGGGTCTTTACTGCACAAGATTAATGCAGGCTGGGGTGATTCACGTGTTTATGTTAGAAGCACAAGGAGCCTCTATCTCCTGTAACGTGGAGTGCACCGATAGCTGCAAACCCATGTGTTTGTCTTTGCGAGCAATCGTGTTCTCGCCGGACACAAAAATGCGAATAACCCCAGTAGAGTTTAAATGTTAAAACCATTATCAGATGAATTTTTAGCAGAGCTGGAACAGATCATACATAAACAAACATCTCACCGGCAATCAGCTTGCTTCAATTAATGGAGGTCGGAATTAATTAGAACCAGAATCCTGTTCTGTCGCCAGGTTATAAATTAATTGGTGATTACACAGGGGTTATTTTTAGATGTGCCTGTTGTTTGTATTTTTAGATGCGCCTGTTGTTCTCCAGCTGTGAGTGGAGAAGATAAGGTTGGCTGTGTCCTTAGATGGCTCCCAGGGAGCATGGGAGCCCGTCGGGCATCCAGACGCCTCCGTGCGATGCCCCAGCCAGGCTGGGGACGTTTATCTTAGTCCATGCTGAGGCGAGGAACTCAAACAAACACGGCTCCGGTGCAGGAAAATCTGCACTGGATCTGAGAGCCATTGCTCTCGCCCACGCCTGCGGCTCCTTGCTGGCGTCCGGGGAGGCGAGGAGGACATCGCTGTCCTCCTGACAGCACGCCTGGGCGATAGGAGCGCGAACGGATTTGCTGGACCTCGGGCAGGGCTGCCGGGGAGATAAGAGCAGCCTCTGGCTCAGGAAAGCCTGTTGCCCTCCGATTTCCCCCCATGCCTAGCTCCCAGCCCGAGCAGTGCTCTCACACCCACATGAGCCACTCCTGTTACCAGATCATTTCTTGTAACTCGGAGAGCTGGAAAATAACCCTCACAGCATGTTTATTTCTGTGTTTAAGTATTACCCTTTGGTTTATGGCCGTCTTGGAAAGGTGCTGAGCAGCAGCTCCCACGTGAGAGCTCAGAGAAACCAGCAATGGGTTCGACAGCAGGTCAAACAGTCTTAAAAGACAAAAGCAGCAATTGCTTTATATTGGAGGAGGATGCTAATGAGGGCAAGTCACCCCGCTGCTGCGAATGTAGTGGCTGTGCCTGCCCGATGGCTTCTGGCCAGACCTCGTCAGTGATGGGTGGAACAATCCTGTTCAGGACCGAATGCATGCAGCCCGCAGGCTGCTCATCGTGGTAAATGTCATAAAATTAATAATTTTCCTCAAGCCTGTTTCTCTGGATCCGATACTGGGTGGGTCTGCAAGTTCCCCACGTTCACACCAAGCAGGTGTCAAGCAGGTGTCGGGTCTGGTGCTTTGCTCTGGCCGAATCACTTCAGCAAACACAACTGTTCCCAACAAGTGTCTCAGGCTTTAAATACCAGCGAGGGAAAGGAATTAAGGTAAAGCATTCAGCTGGCCCAAGAGCAAATATGCATAAGCTGGCCGCGGATACAGTTTGTTTGGGAACGGGACAAAGGTTTCCAGCCGGCGGGAAGGGATGGAGCGGGATGGAGTTCAGCCTTGCGTCCTGGGAGCAGCCAACACCGTGTCTGGTGGGGCTGTGCGAGGGGCAATGCCTCGGGGGGGACCGAGGGGCAAAGCCCCCCCTGCACCACGGACGTGCTGGGGCAGATCCCAGGCGCCCGGCGCCCTCTTCTCCTGCTGCTGGTTGCGGTGCTCTGGGCTCATTATCCAGGGTCTGGTTGTATTTCTAGTTGCCTCGAGATTAATTGGCAATTAAATGTTATACTCCTTCTTGCTTTGAGTAGGGAAATGAAATTATTCATGGTGCTGCATGTAGCTGAATTTGTCCGCAAGGGATATGTAGTAGAAATAATTGCAGCAAATTCCAATTTTCTCTGTCATTTGAGCATGTAAGTCTGTATCCAAGTGGCAAGGCAGGGAGGTGCTGCTGAGCGAGTCATTAAGCGCCCTTTATTTACTGCTAATTAACAACAGCTGTCACTGGAAGAAATGGGTGCTTGGGAAAGGATTCCCCATTCTTATTAAACGTGGGCAAAATGAACGTTACACATTTTAACCTTATGGAGAAACAGGCTCTCGATTGCACGTTGGGTGGGGACGTCCTTGTCATTGTCGGGCGTCCCCGTGTCGGCCCTTCCTACCGAGCGGGGTGACGCAAGCGCCGGGTCCGAGCGGTAGCGGTGCCGTGCAGGTGCCCGGTAACACGCCCGGGCACCGATCCAGCCCGGCCCACCGTGTCTGCACCGCGGCTCCCCTGAAAACCTGGGCAACGGGAGGAAAAATCATCATAACCATCAGGCAGGCGGAGCAGGAAAGGCACGTTTCCTCGCCCCGGCGAGAACGGTAGGATTTCCTTATTGCAGTGCTGCATGCTTTTATGTAAATGACCTTGGGTTGAGCGGCGGCGGTGGGAGATGCTTCTCCTCCCTCCTTCTTGGCAACCACTGAGAAGATTTAAGTTTTAGAAAGCGTAAATCACAATGGACCTCAGTGTCCAGTGCAAGCAATTAGGAGGGTACAGGAATCTGCTTCTTGTCTGCCTTGGGTGCGGGCACCCAAGGGACCCAGTCGAAGCCTGGGCTCCTCTGCAAGGAGCCTCCTGCCAACACCAGGGAGGAGGCAAAGCCTAATCCCATCCACAAAGTATTAACCCTTACTTAACTTCTTTGAAAACTCCCCAGAATACGTCAAAGGCATGTTTTACCCTGCAGAAGAAAGCCCTTCAGCAGAATGGATATCGGCCTTGGCCTTGAAGCACTAAAAATGGGGAAAGCAAGGACAAAACTGAAGAGACGGCGCTTTAGCCGTGGCTGGGGCGTAGCCGCGCTCAGCCGTTGCGGTCCTGTGCTGGGGCGTCCTGCCTGGAGTCGCTTTCCCTCCGTCCCGAAATAGAGGAGGGCTCAGCGCGGCTGCCCAGCACCGTTACCCCGCCTGGTCTTCATGCTAAAGCAAGGCAAAACAAGCAAAGACTCTGTAGATGTGACGCGGCTGGCTGCTCGAGCCTGGTTGCTCCTTGCGGGATTGCCTGTGGGAAGCTCTGGACACGGCGTGTTTAAAGTGGTTTTGGATTTTGGAGAGGAAGGCAAGGCTCATTTCAGCGACTCATTTCAGCAGAGTTGGCTTTTCCCCCCCCTCCCCGCACTCATGAGGAGGAAGGGGAAGCCAATGCAGAGCGTAGGGAGAGTCCTGGCTCTGCCACAGCTCTTCGGAGATGAGAATTTCTCTCTGTTGGATGCAGGGACTCTAAAAAATGGGTAATTCCTCTCAACCTCTCGGAGAGCACCAGCCTTTTCCTCCCCCCTGGTCTGTAGTTCCCAGGCTGGACGCTCAGGGGGTGTCGACGGGAGCTCCGTGACAGTGCTGGGGATGAGCGAGACGTGCCGGGGGGCAGCAGGCTGAGACCTGAAAAGCAGTGGGGGGTTTGTGCTCTTTCTGCCAGCTTTCCGAGCCGTGCGGGCAAACCTGGCAGCGGAGCACAGGGCGCGCATATGCCGACCCGCGACGGCGGCTCTAGCACTGCCGCGGTGAACACGCTGCCTTCGCCAGCGCCCATTCCCAGGGGAGGGCGCCGCGGGCCCCGGAGCAGGAGCCTGGGATAATACTTGTTAAATTCGGCGCTGGCTCTGAGAGCGTCCCGAAGGCCAGAGGTCAGCAGCTTAATTCTCTGGTTTTGCTAGCTCAGCTCTAAGCTCAACCTTTTCTTGTTTTTACAAAACCTGTTCCAGGAAGTTTATTTTTCCCGAGCATAAAAGTAAATGCTTAGGTCTGTGTGGCAAAAGCTTAAATGAAATTTAAAGCGACTTCCATGCCAACTTAAAAAAACAACCAAAAAAAAAAAGTGGGGGTTTTCAGATTCTAATGTGCTGACTTAGCCTGGATTTTAAAAGCCCTGCTTTAAGCTATTTCTTTAGACTAAAATTTGGCATAGACTTGAACTGGAGCGTATGTTCAAATGAAGTGTTGGGATTATATATAAAAAAAAAAATCGTTAATAGAAAAAAATAACAGTAAAAGGATTAAATGAAAATTGGGTTAATTCTGTAGGGACCCTCTCTGAAGAGCTGACAAATTAAGTGCTTATTACAGCTTCCCTTGCCCAAGACCAAATTCCAGGGAGGAATCATGAGCTCGGCCAAGATTTTCAGACCTGAGCTTGACCCCGCGCACGTCCACGCTGAGACGCTGCATCAGACTGAGGCATGGCCCGAGCTGGGAAAAGGATGAGCGCTCAACAACTCCCATCGACTTCAGTTTATTAAAATGCTTTGGAAACCCGGAGTCCTGCTGCGGGGTCTCACGTAAGGTCAGCGGAGTAGATGCAGCGATGCCTCCGGCCGAGGGTGGTGGCTCCTCTCCGCCCTCCGCTAAGCCCATCCCAGCAGTTAGTCCGCAGTAGGCTCATACCTTTGCAGATAACGTGGTCTACAAGGAGAAGTAACTCCCGGCAGGAGGCGGACGGGCTTATTTATGCCTGTGGGTGGCTCAGGGTGCTGCAGGTATGGGAATTTCCGTGCCAGCACCCAGGGTGCTGACCTGTTGGAAAGGGATCAGAACCTTTCACCGCTAAACCCTCACCTCTGGTCCTGGAAAGCTACTTTCCAGTGGGAGGCTCCAGAAGCCTAGCCTTTACAGCTCTTTCAAGGGAAGGCAGGAGGCAACTTGGTTGCAATCCATAAACAGCTTTCTAGGAAGACCGTTGTGATAAGCGGAAGGCTGGTGAACAGAAACGAGCCCAGCAAGGTGCAGCGGCAGCGGGCTGAGGATACCGAGGTGCTCGGCAGGGGTCTGCCTCAGCACGGCATCCCCCAGGAGCATTGCCCCGGGACCGCAGCACTGACCCTCCGAAACACCGGTGACGTTCCCGTCCATCCATGCAGTCTTTTTAACTGAATTCTTCTAGACGCCATGGGGTTTTCACCGCTGTTTCACCTGCTCCATGCAGTGCAGTGAATAATTAACCCCCCGGAGCACGCCAGCCCCTGTCTGTGCTTGCCGGGAGCCGTTGCTGTGTTCTCCATCTCTCCTACTCAATATCGCTTCCGAAACCAGCAACCCAGCGCACCACGAGTCTATAAATCCCACGGGAAGCGCTTGCCGGGCAGGTGGGGGTGACCCAGCGGCCGTGCCCCGGTGAAGAGTAAATGATTACCGACTCCGGCGGGAGGGGAGAGATGGCTGAGATGAGCGTGCTACGCCAGAGCTGGGCCCCGGTGCGTTTTAGGCACAGCTCAGCTGCGGCATCCTGGTAGCATCCCGGTATCGCCGTCACCAGCCGTTGCGGGCAGAAGTGGGGGTTCTCCAGGCTGACATGCCCTCGGGCTCCTCTCTCTCATCAGACACCCCAGAGGAGTCTTTGGGGGGTATCCCTGTCCCGCAGCACGTGCAGACGGGAATACGTGTATTCATGTGCTCGAATGTCCCCATGCGAAAGGGCTCTGGGGGTTCAGGGGACGCCGTGCGGAGCTGCAGAGGGGCTCTCAGGGGAGACCATCCCTGAGACCCCGACGGAGCATCGCACAGGTAAACTGCTCCCTCTTCCCAACCGGCTCTGGTGCTGTCGCGTGGCGTGCGTGGCTGCTCTCGCGGCAGGTCTGGGGACGTGCAACGCTCCCGGCTCTGGGCTTCGCGGCAATTCCTTCTCCGCTCTGCTCAACCAGCAGGAAAAATCCACGTTGTCCCCCAGCACCCAGGGGCTTGGACCAAACCCCCGCCCAGGAGAGTGACACAGGGCCAGGAGCCGGCGCTTGGTCCCGGTCCGTCGGCAGCCGTTGGATCTGACAGCGCCGGCAGGGAGCAGCTTCTGCGTTAAATGGTTTCTTTGGGGCACAGAGACACTATTGCCGGGCAGAAGTAGCTGTTGCTCAAGTGGAAGAGAGGAAATACCTCTACTGAAATAGAAAATTAATTTTAGACCAGTATAGTGACCTCCTTACTGACAGGCTGGAGGGGGGTGAGGGCTGTGATTGAAATCCCAAACGGGGGGAAAAGTCTCGGTTCTGCATCTGCTGCGTCCTTTGCATTAGCCGCTGCGGGTCGGCTCGTCCCCGTGGGAATCGGGGCAGCAGCCTTTCCCTGAGCAAAGCCTTTTGTTTGCAGAGGGGAAATGGCAAGGGGCAATGGTCAGCAAGAGCTCCTCTGACTCAGTCCCAGTGTTTCCCCAGCAGAAAAGTGTCCTGAGAAAGAGAAAAGCCTGTTTTCTTGCCCCGTTTCTGTGTCTGCTCAGCATGGTCCCGGGCAGAGGGTGCCCCGGGCAGAGGCAGCGTGGGGGGACCAGGGGGTGCCGGCCCTGCGTGTCTACCCTGGGGGGCATCGACTGCCCTTTTTCAGAGAATAGCTGTCATTTATTTTAATCACTTGTATGGGAGGTAAAATTAGACAGAGCTGATGAAATTTAAACAAGTCTTACACAACTGGGTGAGATGCTGGAGGCTCAGTGAGGCACATGTGTGTTTTGGTATAACGTAGAAAAGAAGGAAATTAAAAATGCAAGCAAATGGACTCTATATGCCTATAAACAATGCATATTTGGTGGTGGGTCTCTGCTGCCATAACTAAGCCGAGCTGCAGCCTGTTTGAGCCCGGTCTGGCCGGCGATGGAGCTGGGAGCTGCTGGGGCTGATTTCTGCAGCCTCTGCTGACGGCGCAGGGGAGGGCTGTCCCCTCCTCGCCATGTCCCACGCCGTCCCGCGGGATGCACGGCACCGTGGTTTGCATGGCACCGTGGTTTGCACGCGGTGGCACGTGCAAGGGTGTTTTTCGGGGTAGTCGGATGTCCCACCCTGTCGCACTCCGAGGGCAAGGTCTCTTTGGGGCAGTGCTGACATCTCCCCCCGCGCCGCGAAGCCAAGTGCTGGACCAAGCACCCCAACGTGTCGCTCCCAGCGCCGGAGAGGGATTTGTGATTTCCAGACTGTTTGCAGAGAGGAAACACTTTCTGCAAACAGTTTGCTCAGCCTGCGAGTGATTCAGCCGGGGCAGCCGGGCTGCGACCCACGGCCACCGCAGCTGGTCCCGGTGCTGCCCCCGCCGCGGGACCGGGCACTGGGGCTGCAGCAGCGGTTCCCAGAACAAAGCCTGTCCTCGAAGCGACGCCAATGTTGTTCCGAGGTTTGCAAGGCACCTGCAGGAAGCGAACCAGATGATGCGGGTTCTCAAAATAATCTCAACACAATGCAAAGGAAAATGAATTATCACCTTTCTGCTGCCTTCTGCTGGCATCGCGGGGAAGGTCTGGGGACTGGGAGGAGGTGTCTTTGCGGGGAGGTTTGTCGCCTCTCCCAGGCCTCCAGCACAGACCCTCCTCCCCAGGAGCGAGTCCCGGGCTCAGCTCCGCTCCCCCATATGGTTTCAATGCCCTGGGAAGATGCTGCAGAACTGCAGACAGCAGCGCAGGTGTTATTTCTGCTGGCCATTAGAAATAAGGAGGATGCTCCGCACCCAGCTGAAGGTGGGCTCTGCATTTGGCGAGGTCGGTCTTTGTCTCTGCCAACCGCCTGCCAATTTTCGCATCAAACGCCTGATAACCGCGCCGGCAATGCCGGCAATAACACTGTCCTTGCCCTCTCCCCTCCAGGCTTCGTCTGCGAGCGTGACCGCTTGACGTTCGGCTTCTGCCAGACCCTGCGGGTCCTGGGAAGGTGCCACCTCCCGACCGTCCGTCTCCAGTGCTGCCGAAGCTGCCGCCAGCACGGGCACCCCGCGGCGCCCGACCGGGACCGCGGGGACGAGCGGGCCTCCAGGAGGTGACAGGACCATCCCCGAGGGCGAGAAGCACCAGGACCCTCGGCAGCTCCCGCAGCAGCACGGCGGAGGAGGAGGGAGCTGGGTCACAGCCAGGACTCGCGGCTTTGCCTCGTCCCGCGGCAGCACCGGACGGTGCCGCCCGCGAGCCGCGCGGTGCTCTTTCAAAACACGGGGAAGGCTTGATTTCTTTTATTTGTGCTACACTATAACGGTGCTCAAACCATCGGTCTGAAAACACAAAGGTCTGGCGTGGGCTGGGTACGCAGGTCCCGCTGGTCCCGCGGGAGGCGCTGGGGCAGCCGGGACCCTCCGTCGGGGTCACGCTGCCGCTGGGCAACCAGCGGGGAAACATTTTGGGGAAGGGAAAGCAAAAGCATCAATAATTCGGGGGAGACCTCTCAGAAATGCTTATGGTGCTATCACTTGACATTTTCAGCCTCTTATCGGTGTTGGCAGGCCAGCACAAAACTCTTGACTTTTGTTATTATTTTTTATATACATGAAGTGAGCATCTAGCATTCCACCAGTACAGCCGACCTTTTGGATTAGGTTTTTTTTTTTCCTTAAGGGACTTGAAGCTGGCAACCCATTTCTGTAATTTTCATTAAAACGTTTATGCACTGAACCTAAATAGCCGTAATTTAAGAAATGGAGACAGGGCAGAAGAATAAAGTATCAGCTTTAGTTACCCCCACGAGTCCAGGGCTCGCGGTGTGCGCGAAGGCTCCGTGCCCTCGCGTGCCAAAGCCACTGCCCGATTCACACCGGGGCAGAGGGGGTGCTCAGGGACACCAAGGCATGAGTCAAATGATACGCTGGGGTTGCAGTCGAACAGTGCATTCCCTCGCGTGTGCTTGTGAGGGAGAGGGAAAGCTGCTCTGGCCCCGGTGGGGAGCAGCATCCCCGTCGCTGCATCCTCCCTCGCGAGCAGCAAAGTACTTACACCCCTGGATTTCTGTATGCAGTTACGGCGTAGCAGTTTAATGGTTGGTTACGGTGTTTTTCTGTGTTTTTACAAGGTAAAAACCTTTTTTTCCTGCTTATATAGATTCACTTCTGTTAAGGTTAGTTGATTCTTTTAACTAGAATATCTGCTATTGTACGAGGAGCAGCACTCGGCCGGCACAGCCCTACCGCCCGGTCCGGGGGTGTCGCATGTGAATCGCTCCCTGCCTTAGGGAGGATTTGCTGTTAGGCTGGTCCCCAGATGGGGGGTCAGGAGAATTTTGGTAGAAATTCCTTTCTGCATTACTCCTCAGGCTATGGAGGATGCCCCAAAACCGGGAGGCCATGAAGGCAATCCTACTTGCATTGAAGGGAGGCAGGCTCGAGCCCAGCGCCGGGCACGCAGCGCGGTCACGCAGCCCAGGGTGCGTTTCGTCTTCACCTGTGCTGTCGGGAACAGCGTTCAGCCCCGTAACGGGGGAAATTCCTGCGTGTAATTTGTATGTAAAACACAAGCCGTGACTTCACCATTTGTGTTTTATTCCTTTCCAACGTGGTGTAAATGTTTATGTTTCAAGAGCCTGTGTTCAGTCCTGTTTTCCTTCTCACCGGCACCATCCGTCCCATGCTTTCGGCATGCTCCCAGGTTTTGCTAAGGTATAGCCACGAAACGCGTTGGGGTTTAATGGCTATAGCTTACAAGTGTGTTAAATTAAACAGTTACTGAAGGAAATGGTAGGGTTTCATATTTTCTCTTCCCCTTGGGGAATTTTGAGGGATTTTTCATTGAAAACACAGTTAAGTGGTGGCCGTTCAGGTACTGGCAGCAGCGGGGGTGTGATGACTCTCTTAGCTGCAGCAGAAAGGGGCAATCCGTTTGCATCTGAAAATCATCTAAGGCTGCCGTTCAGAACCGGGATGTGTGTGATTAAAACGTGAGCTGGGTCGATGGGGTAAATGCTGGCAGCCCGCTGGCGACTCGCAGATCGAAAGGCTTCAGCCCCTGCGTTGTGTCGATGCCTACAACGGTTTCGCAAGGCAATCCATGGCGGCGCTAACCCGGGCTGGCGAGCCGCCCCGGCGGTGCCTGTCCATGCACAGGGTCACGTCCGCGGCCGGGACGTGGGCACGGGGTGACCCCTCCCGTGGGAGGCCCAGCCCAACCCATTGCACCGTCTGGGCAATGGCAGTGGGAACACCAGAGGAGCAATTGCAGCCGAGGGGAAGACCGTAGCAGCAGCTGCTGCTTCATAAATCCTTCAGCCCGGCCAAACGTAAACCTTTGGGAATATGCTGATGAAACAGGCCTTAAATCAAAGGCGCTGAGCTTCTGTGAGAGCGCTGTGCACCGCGAGCTGCGCAGCAGGCAGGTTTTCTTGTTAGCCCAGCGGTGTTTCATGCACCCTCGACCGGAGCCGGTCCCTGAGCATCCCCAGCCAGCACAGCCACAGCCGCGGGGGCACGGGAGGGATTCAGGGCCAGGGCGCGATGCCCGCCAGCGCCTCGTGTCCCTGCAGCCCCAACTGGTTTGGGTCGCTGCAGCAGCCAGGGAAAACCTTTCTGTGCCCACCCAGAAACCTCGCTGTTTCAAGAAGGGCCAACCCTGACGCATCTGAAGCCTCGGGGCTTGCAGAGCAGAGGCGGGTGCCCCAGCTCCGCGATGACTTTCAGCTGTCACAACACAGCAGTGGGGCCGGGCATCCTTCTGGGAAGGGCTGAGCAGAGCCGGTTCCCAAGCGCTCGGGCTGGGAGCGGCAGGAATTAATGTAAACCAAAAGCATGGCCAGCCCCCAAGCCCAACGGCTCGCACACTGCGGAGGTTTCTGGTGGGCGCTGAGGCTGGAGAAGTTTGCATTGCAGCATGGGAGTCTCTACTGGAAGGGCATTTAATCTGATTTTTAGCCACATAATAAGCCAGGCCTCCTACAAGCACATAAATTGCATTATACGCAATAACCGCACGCGTTTTGCTTAAAAGCCTGCAACATTTCTTTCAATGAGGCGCCTACAGCTTGGAAAATGGACTGCAGGAGAGAAACCCTCCAGAACTGGTGCAGTTCTGACTCTCTGGTCCTGCCGTCGCGAGCTCGGACGTGCCTGACAGCAGGACCTGCTTTAAGCCGCGGGGACGCAGGGGCGCATCAGCGCAGAGCTCCTCGCTCGCCCTCGCAGCAAAGCCAGACCCTTCCCAGAGGCAGATCTGGACATTTACTTGCTCGGCTTTGTTACAACCTCTGGGTTCACTTGCTCCTGGGCACCAAGGGACTAACTAGAAATGCCTTTTTTTTTCTTCTTTTAAAGACACTTTTATTGATGTGTTGACACGAGAAGGATGTTACTTTAGAAATAATCGCTGCTGCAGTAGTGAGGAGAGGAAAGCAGGGAAGTAATTATGAATCAAATGTTTGAAATAGAAAGATGCTTTCCCTGGGGTACCTAAGGATTGTTTGCCAGGAAAGCAAGTTTTTCCGTTTTGCTAGGTTAATTAGAGCAGAGTAGGGAAGAGAAAAGCAAGACTGTGCCAGCGCCCCGCCGCAGAGGTCCCCGCGCTCCACGGCCGGGCCCCGGCGGAGCAGGAGGGAGGCCTCCGCTGCCGGCTTCGCTGCCGGTGACGCACCGCTCACACCAAGGGCACACGTGTGTTTGTCCGGAGACCCCGGCAGAGCCTTCCCCTCCGAGCCTCCCCGAGAGCCCTGGCCGTGACCAGAAGGAAAGCCCTAAATCATGCTTTTCACTGGAGATACAGGATGCGTGGCGACCGGGATGCATTCACTTTGTCATTCTAAGATACTTTTGGTTCATTACTTCAGAAAGACCCCATTGAGGACCAACGCTGCAGAACTCGCATGCTTCATTTGGCACACAGTAAAGGGGGGGATTCCCACTCATTATGAACTGTAGCAACGGGGGGGTCGAAGTCCCTCCGACCTTTGGTCGCTTGGCTTTACTTGGCCCATTGGAAAACCATTTGGTTTCTCCGCTAAGCTGTCGGAAGCTACAGGGAATTCCGTTCTTGCAGCCCGGTCGCCTCCCAGCACCAGCCGGACATCTGCACTGGGTTAATGGGAGCCGCGGGCTGGTTTTTAAGGCAGGAATGCACATTTATACAAATCTGGGCAAGCTTAGCTACCACAGCAGCTGATACCAGAGTTATGTCTCCTCTTTCAAACAAGTTGTTCTTAAAACTTTGTGTCATTGAAGACTTTTTTGGTGCGCGGCATAGACTGTGCCTTCCTCTGCAGGCGGCTGAGGCTGACCGGGACCTGCTGGCCCCCGTCTCTGCACATACACGTATATAGGTACATATATAGACATATATACAGGTATATTCCGCAAGACCCCTTGCTGTCACCGCTGCTAGGGTAGGGAACTCGGAAAGCATGTGTGCAGTGTAAGGAGTTGCTCGAGCAGCTGGAGGGTCCCTGGGCTCCACTTGCCGCAGCGCTGGAGGGGGTGACCAGGGGCTGCAGCTGAAGAAGAGCAGAAATCCCCGGGCCCTGGAGGGTGGAGGGAGAAACTACGCGTGCAATACGACCCACAGCACAGAGCCGCAGCACAGAGCTGCGTTCCTCCGTGCTCAGGGGCTTTCCAGCCCCAGTCTGCCTGGGAGCCATCGAGGTGATTTGTCAGTAAGAATAATTCCTTTTATTTGCTAAAAGACAGACATAGGATTTATTCTTATGTTTAAGAGCATTTTTAAGGAAGTAAATGGCTCAACCAGCAACAGAAGGCAGATAATTTACTGCTGTCCTGCACCTCCCTCTTTGCCTTTGCACATGAATGCCTCTCGCCTCTTTGCATTCGCTCCCCCCCGTACGGGAGTCTCTAAATGCACTTTCCTTGTGAGCCGAATCTTTGGTAGCTCTTCAGCTGCACTGGAGGTGGAAAACAGCTGCCCCTTCCCATTGAAATGGCTTCATCCCCAGCGACTTCGGAAGGGAGAGGCAGGAGGGACCCGGACGGATCCTGCTCCCCCCAGCAGCCACGGGTTTTTGGGCAAAACGTGAAGCTCTGTCTTGAAATGGTTCCTGTGGGACTAGCAAATCTTGGGTGCAGGTACTGCAGCCAGTCCTGACTTCCATGGCTCCGTAAGTGCCTGAGGAAGGTCTGAGAGCACCCCTCCGCAGGGATCTCCGGGCTGGCTATCGATCCCAGGGCAGCCGCCTTCTGAGTTACTTTAAAAACCCAAACCCACGTGTTTCAGCAGCTCAGGAAGGAGGGAAAAGCTGAGGGAAAGGGGAGGACAAAATTCTGAGTAATGGGAAAAGTCTAAAAAGATAAAACCCGACACAACGCAAATACAGGAAGCTAAAACCAGAAATGTAGGTAAATAAAGCTTCACAATTACTAGAAACCGCCTAGAAAGGCTGCACTTGGCTTCTAGCGTTCGGATTTATCCACCCCGCCTGTTCCCAAAGCAATGCAATGCCCAAGCCGCCTTGGAAGTCGGGCTGAGCTGCTTTAGTTAAGCAATGCCGGTGGGGTCCGTCGGAGCCATCCTCCGCCTGCTCCCTCCCCGGTGCCCCCGGGACACCTCGCCGACCCCAGCCCCCGTACCCCCAGCACCAAGCTCCGACAGACACTCCTAAGTAGTTTTTTCCTATATTTTCCACAGAGGAAACAGAACAAACAATATGTTTTTAAAAGAGGATTTCAGCTAAGTTTCCTGAAGTCACGTTGTAATCGCCATCTGGTAATTACCGAACAGGGAAGGAATTGCTCACAGGTTTCACGTGCCATCTTTTGGACTAACAGACGATAAACCCACAGAAGGCGGATTTGGAACAGGGGAAAACCCTCACGTTGTGCAGGCTTCCTTCTTGAGAAACTCTTGATGAAGTTAATTTAAAAAACAATTTGATTCTGGAGCCAATCAACCCTGAAGCGCAGGTTTTAAATGCTCTGCTCAGATGTGGTGTGGTAGCTCGAGGCTGCCTGAGCAGCTCGGGATGCACCGGGCTGTACGAAAACAGAGGACAGCTTAAGTTTAGTGCAAACACGGGGTAAACTAACCGCCTTGGCCAGGCCACCTGCTCCTTTGGAGCACTGTTTATACCTGCTCAGTTGACTATTTTCATTACAGAAATATTGTTCCTCCCAAATTTTGCTGTTTTCCAGCCTGCAGCTGAGGCTCCCGTTCAAACCATCCTGACAAAACTGAACTTCCAAAGGACTTTGCCTGGGTTTTTTCAGGGCCAGTTGTAAATATAAAACCTCCCTGAAATATTTTTTGTTTCTCCATAGGCTTTCAGTTTGTGCTTTTATTTATAAACATCCGATTTTGCTACAGGTCAGCCATGCAAACCATTGACATCGAGACACCATCAAGGCTGGCCATGCCTCTTCTCCCACCTCCGTCCAGCACCTTCTTAATAGCCTTTTCTCACCCCCGCTTTATCGGAGGTAGGATTACATCGGCCATCGCCGCACCGCGTCCGTCAGGGGATCCAGCCCAGTTTCTGGAGACAGGTGGAAGGCATGATTTAAGAAGAAGTTTTGCAAGATGTGAGAGCTCCCTTTTAGTGGGCAACGAAGAATGTGGGAAAGAACTGGGCCAGGATCCAGCGGGAAATTTGTGAAGAAGGCTTGTGACTATAAAAGGAGACCGAGGCCAGTGGTGTTAAACCAGGGGAAGACAAAAGGAGGGTGGTCAGACCGAACACCCTGCCCTGCAGCTGCAAAGTCTGCATCGTTACCTGCCCCAGTGTTTTGGGCTGTTTGGGCAAGGCTTGTCCCCACGTGGTGACAGTGGGACAGGGACAGGAGAGATTTGGAAAGGTAAGTGCCCAGCAGAGCCCCCAGGCGTAACTAAAATAATGAGGCCTTCTAAAAGAAGCAGAGCCCGAGGTCTAGTCCATCAGCACAGCTTAGTCGAAGGAAGCAGCTCGCAGATGTCCATCGGTGGAAGCTTGCGCTGAGCTCGGCCAGCTCCGCCGGGGAGGCTTCGCCAAGCGAGGGCTGACCCAGAGAACCAAAGGAGACGTGGACCTGCTGAAGCTGAAGCTCTGGGGACGCACCGACGAGCCTGGCGTCTTCAGCCTGGGCGCCGGGGGAGCCCGCAGGGGCACGGCAGTGGCGTCGGCATCGCCGACAATGGGAAGAGGCGTCGGGCGCTCCCCAGCCCCACAGCCACCGCCGGGCTGCGATTGCCCGGGCGCTGGGTGAGTCTGTCCCGCAGGGTTTCTTTTTCCAGTGGGTGGGAAGGGAATGGGAGTATTTTAGACAGCCTCCTCGGCTGGGTGACCGGGAGATGGGCAACTGGGAGATGGGCGACCGGCGGCAGCATCCCGGCAACCAGCAGCAGGAGAACCTGCACGAGGAAGGCGTTAGGGCAGTAACCCTTAGCTCATGTTTTGTTGTTGCTTCTATTTATTTATCGGCATCTCCTGAAAGCCTCTCCGAGAGGAGCCAGAGGCTTTTGGCTTCAGATTAGAAATGAGACCTTGTGCCTCCCCTGGTCACCTCCAGACGTTTCCAGAGCTGGAGACAGGAAGGAACTGAGAGCTCATTAACTGGGAAGCAGCAGGCGTTTTGCAGAGGAGGTTATTTGTGTCTCTTATTAACAATAACACTTAAAACGATCCCACAGCTCAAGAAGCAGTTGGGTCACCCTGTCAGAGCACCTGTGTTTTGCAGGCTCTCAACTCTTACCCAAGTGCTTCTGTCCAGACCAGATCATCTCAGCTGGAGTATTTTAATCCCCAGAGAGGCAGAGGGGTCATCAGTCCTCCATCAGCTGCAGCGACCGGTGAGGGATGCAGTCCCGCCAGTGACCCGAGCAGGCAGCAAGTCCCGACAGACCAGAACTAGCTCACAACATCCATCCCTGCCTCTTCGGCTAAGAATAAGAGATATTTTTATTTTCTCTTGTTCTTAAAACCTCTAGCCCTTGTGCTACACAAAAAAAGCTTTCACAAGCACAGCCTCGAGGGTCAGAAAAGCAAAGGCCGGACAGCAAGAAAAGGATTTGAAGAATTTAGCTGTTTTGTCTTTTTTTTTTGTCTTTTTATGGCAGCCAGTTGCTGTCAGCTGCTCAAGGTGTCGAGCTCGGGCAGAGGAACACCCACTTCAGGGTGCCGAACCCCGGCACCGCCAGCAAGTGCTCCAGCAGGTCACGGCCATCCCGGGGCTGCCCGTTGCAGGCAGCAGGTAGGCAGAGGGACATTCCCAGTGGGAAGGAGAGCAGCAGAAAACAGGAGGAGGAGAGCAAGGGGAGAGAAATAAGCGGCCTCGTTCCTTGGCCGCATAGCTGGTACCAAGGCATGGCATGCTTTGCTCACCCAGAGCGGTTACTTCTGTCAAGAAATTAAAGGGAGCTGTTTCACACACATGTCGAAGGAGGGAAGAAAGAGAGGGAGGACCTGCACAGCCCAAGTCGGAGCTGACGGAGCCACCGCTCGCCTCCCTGGGACCCTCAGCCGCTGACCTGCAGCTGTGCTTTAAGGAAAGCTCAGCATGACGGGGTGTAAATATTTAGAAATATCTATATGCTAAGAATAGCTCTATCTCTATATGCAACCGCTCTGTTGCCATCTGTAGCGGCTAATAATTACACCCCGTGTAAAGTTTTTGCAGACAAGCCCGGTGATCCATTTATATGGCCCTGCTGCCATCAAGGCAGGGGCGAGACCTCCCACGTGTAAGCAGCAAGAGAGGAAGCAAACGGCCCCTTCACCTCACAGCTTACACCTCACTTGCAAGGGCTTGCAACCCAGCGATCTGGGATTGGAAGCATCATTTCAGATCCGTTACGTCCTGCCTGGAAAGCCAGACGCTGCTATAAATCCCTTTGCGTGCAGCAGGAGCCTAGCAAAGGGGCAAAAGGGGGATTCTGGCTCTTTCTAGAGGAACCGGAGACGGGGAATGGCCTGCCTCTGTGCTTAGGCTGCGGTTTGAGGCTGTGCTGGGCAGGGCAGAGCCGTGGGGCAGGGGTTAGGCCAGGGCTCCCCTCCTGCCGGGCAGGTGATGTGACCGGCACGAAGGTGCCACGCTAGCGTCGGCCCTGGCTGAGGTCCCCACGGCTCCACGTGTGCCGGCGGGAGCTGCTGCGCCCTCTCCTTCCCTTCGCAGCCCTGCAGGTGTTTCCTCGCTGCCCTCGAGCCTCTGGCAGAGGCGCAGCCCCAGGTCCCCGCGCTCCCACCGCGAGACGTGGCTCCTCTGCCATGGGCACCAGCGGGGAGAGCCAAAACCCGACAGAAACCATCGCAGCGCAGGCCAGACACTGCCACCGTTGGCTCCTCCGCTTCCCAGCTCGCCCACGGCTTCTCCAGCAGACACCCGGCTGCCCTCCAGCCACGCGAGACACCAGGTCGCTGCCCAGAGCGGGGATGCGATGCTCCTCGCCCAGGGGCCAACCACTGGTTGCAATATCGCTCTGTGGCTTGCTGGTGCCCTCTGCAGTTGTTTCTCTATTGTAAATGCAAAATATTAATACGAAGGGACAATTTTATTCCTTGATGACAGCACGGGAGGACAGGTGGCACGTGCCTGCCTGTCTTCCCGGGTTTGGAGGAACATCGGTCTGGTCCTCGGGCACCTCAAATCCTGCCCAACGTGACCCTCCTCGACCCGTTCCTCCGCTGGCACGCAGGCGGCGTGACCTGCTCGCTGGCCATTCCCCTGCCGCCGCGCAGCATGGCTGCGCCGGTGCGGTGACCCCGCAGCCCTGTGGCTGCGGCGGGAGCACAGCGAAGCCTCTGCCCGCCCCGCTCTGCAGGGCAGCAGCAGCGGCGATGAGCAAAGCTCCCACCCCCAATTTCATAGGGAATTGCTGAAAAGTGCAGCGGCTCTGGAGCTGCCTGCTGAGCTGCTGGAGCCCAGCCCTGGGGAGCCACCTCCCAGTCCCCCCGGCACTGAGCCATTCCCTGAGGAACTGGGACTACTGGTTTCAGAGACCTGCTTTTGAGGTCAGGTCCATTTTACTGAATCGCCACGCTGAAGGGGAGCGTTAGCCTCCTGCCTCAGCGCAAAGCCCTCGGTGCTAGCGATCTCAACACCTGCAGAACCAGGGCAAGTCCTCTCACGGTCACCAAAGCATCCTCCCGTTCTCTGTCCACCAAGGGCAATGCTTTTGTCCTGGCGGGAACGCCTTCCTCTGGGTGTTTTGCAGAAGGCCCATTTGCTCCAGCTTAACTCTGTTGCTCTCAGTGAGGCCGGACAAAGAAGATGTAGAAGGCAGAATCAGGCTATTTCAGCGAAGAACAATGAACTCAATTTTATTTTGCAAAGGAGCTTGTTTTCTATATTTATTCTTAAAAAATCAAATCTAGAATAGAAGCTGTCTTCAGGGTTTTAAGCAGACCTCTCAGAAGAACAGCTGAACCCCCCCAAATCCTGAAAACCTTCCGATGGTGCAACCTGAGGCTGTACGCAGGCACCCAGCAAATTACCAGGCAGCCCACCCGAGAGGAGGAGCTGCGCATCCCACGGTCGCGGTATTTCACAAAGCCTCGCTGCTCCCAGCAGGTATCTTCGTTCTGAAAGAAAAGAAAGAAAATAGCGTATCGTTGGAAAGCAAAAACTAAGCAAGTTCCAGGAAAAGAGCCGACAATGCCAGCTGACCTGCAGGTTGGTGTAACACATCCCTGTAGGGCATTTACCTGCCTGTAGCCGCCTCTTGGAACAGCAGGGCTCTACGAGGCCGCGTGCCCCTGCTGTGCCAACACAGCGATGCACACTTGGTCCTCCCCTCAGGCTTCAGGAAGTCGGACAAGCTGCCTGGGCAGTAAAATACGCTGTGCAGGGATGCTTTTTTCACCTGTGTGAGAGAGAAATGGAAGGAGGTGCCTTAAATCTAGTTCCAACTTAAAAATCCAAGTTTGCTTTTCCTGAATTGCTGTTTTTTTTTCCCTGACCGATGGACAAGGTTCTTTTTTGATAAAGCCCTTCTCTGGAAGTTTTCCAGGTCTGATGGGCACAGGCGCAACCCCTGCCTGCATCCTCTCCTCTTCTCTCTAGGTGGGATTTTCTCACTTTTGGTCCACTGAAAATTCATTATTTAAGGAAATGATTCCTAAGGCCTTGGCTAGAATAACTCATTGCTTCACCTTCTGCCAGCACCGGGAGGTCTTGCTCACGTACCTTGCTTAAGGCAGCCTGCCCCTGGTACCTCCAGGCAGCTGCCTGGTGCACGTGCGCGTCCAGGGACACACGTCCGCGCTGGCGAGCGGTGAAACCCCCGGGGCATCCAGCAAAGCCGTTCCCGAAAATGACATGATATCTTGGAAATGATGCTTTGCCACAGCTGCATTTGCTGCCCTGGTTAGACCTCAGCTACATGGTGTTTCTAGAAAATCGCATCTTCTGATCATCTGTCAAGCAAAACGTAAGCTGGAAAAATCCATTTTCGTAGCTTAGAACAGGCCCGCGCCTCCCAGGAAGCTGAACAAACTGCAGACGCCCCGCTTCTCACTTTATCTGGGCGTCACTAACACCAACAAACTCCCTTGTGTAACGCTTCGAAAACCTCTTCAGAGCTTCAGAAAAGCTCTTCAGAGCTGAAGGCCTCCCTCCAGGCTGGCGTTTTGTCCTCCTGCACAAGTCAGGCTGTTTTTTAAAATAAATACGTATCAGCTCACAAGCTCCGCCAGTCCCCGTGCCTAAGCAGGCGTTCACAACCGCAGCAGAAACACAAGCTGGTTCCCACTTTTCTGCAAAACCCTCGGAAACCAAACCCACCCCTCAGGGAAGCTGTAAGGCTTTGCAGGCTCTGCCCGCGGGGCCGGCAGCTTCGGGGGTGTCGGAAGCAGCTGAAACCAGCAGTGCCACTGGTTTAAATATTTTAAATATTTAAAAATACTGTAGCCATCTCTGGCCTGATACCGTTAGCAGCGCGGGGGCCGGGGGGCACGGGGGGGGATCCAAGTGCGCAGAGAGAGCCAGAACGGCAAACCCTCAGCCTTTTATGTGCGAATCTCACCCTCCCGTATCCCCTTACCATCCAGAAGCTGCTCATTTAAATTAAGGGTTATTTGTAATGGGTTGAGACTCCAGAAGCATGACTTGGGAGCATTTTTGTGTCGGATCAGGAAATGGAATAAGATAACCCTCTTGGGACTAAACGTCTAGAGAAATAAGGCGAATCGTTGCTATTTCCCTCCCCAGAAAAGCCTTTTCCTTTTCCCAGGGTATTTCGGGTCTTTCTCATGGTGTTTGGAGGGACACACTCTGAAATCGGAACAGAGCCAGTGTAATCTGAGCAGGAATTGCCCCCCCAAAGCCTGCTGAATTTTGCGGGAGGCTTTGCTCCTCCTCAGTAGGCTTTACGCACACAACGGGCACCAGTAATTCCGCAACACAAACTGCGTGGGTACGGGCACAGCCCTCCCTCCCGCACACCGACTTTCACCCCTTGAAAACTAGTTTAGCAGAAGCTTCCTCTGGGACGTATCGTTCAAAGGAAAAGTGATCTACCAAAAAGCTGTCTCTGGACCGTGGCAAAACCGAGTACGGAATAGGAAAAGCAGTTGCACGTTTCAAGGCTGCCTTTAATCCCTTCCCAGAAACTCAACAAAGACAGCCGCCGCCATCGAGCAAGGCCTTCATGGCTTTCCCTGCGATGCTGAAACACCGTTTCCGTTTGTTATACGATTTAGGTACTCAAGGGACTGGTCAGGGATCTGCTGATTTCGCAGGGAAGTCCTAAGACGGATCCTTACGGACATCGGCGCAATGACCCTGGTGCAAACCTGGGGTGGGA